>PVHP010004025.1:0-73788 GCA_004024765.1 Zapus hudsonius | reverse complement strand
CAAGCCACCCCTGGCCTCACGCCAGACAGAGTGGGAGCTGCGAGGAGGCGAAGAGGCAAACGGAGGCTGGCATAAACGGGGCAGCAATTTTGATCACATTTGTGGGGCGCTTCCAAGAATCAAAGCACGGAAATGCTCCTTCGTAGAATGAACATTCCCACGAGCTTCAACTGAAACCCTGCTCCCAGGCGGTGCCAGGATCCAGCTTCACTTTGGGAAGGAGGAAGTTCTGAAAGACGCTGAGATCTAAAAATTCTCTTAGGGGTTTGCCATTTTACAGACAAGTGATAATGAGGCGTGTAGACTGTTGGCACTAGCAGCCCTCCTGACTTCCTTATCTGCCTCATCTGCCACCTCAGGGGACCTGTCAGCTTGTGAATGAAGCCCAGCATTGAGGCAAATTGTAGCCAGAGGGGAGAGAAGCAAAACTGGCTCCAGCCAGGCCCTGGGCCCAAAGCCCTTGACTTTGTTTTTTTCCAAGGTAGGGTCTCGCTCTAGCCAAGGCTGACCTGGAATGCACTATGTATTCTCAGGGTGGCCTTGAACTCATGGCAATGTGCCCACCTCTGCCCCTACTGTCACCTGCTCAAGCCCACCATGGCTCCTTGGGGGATGGGTCACTCCCACAGGTACAGGTGGAGCGGCTGGTCAAGCCCGCTCTGCGCTGAGATCCGGAACACCAGCGCTGGCACCGCAGGTCTCACAGCAAGTGGGCTGGCCATGAAAGCCCAGGTCTCATCTAACCCATCAAGGCCAGGTCTGAACTCTCTAGATAGGGAGGCTTAGGAGGTCCTAGGACTAATGTGTCGCCCCCTCCCAGGGGCTCTGGGCGGCTGGTCCCTGCCAGGTGGCCCGTCCAGTCCTCCTTTGCTGGTTCTGTAGATAAAGAACTTGAAAGCAACAGACCGTCACTGCCAAGAGTAAGAGCTGAGCTTTTAATGCCTCTGTTCACCGTGGTCCCCAGGCAGAGCTGAGCACGAGCACCCGGGGGAGGGGGGCCCTCACCTTTTCTGTGGAGAAGGAAGAGTGTGGGCTGAGCTCAATTCTGGAGCCCTGGAGTTCTTGTTGGTCTCAGAGCCAAGACTCTCCAGGGTGAGGACTAGCCCAGCAGCCACTGAAGACTGGGTGTGTCCCCAGGAAACATCAACCAGACCCAGGAGTATCCCCAGGGCAGGGGCCTGGCCACATCTCCCACTGTGCTTCTAAGCTTTTGGGGACAAAAGTGGCCCCAGGGACCCCTCTTCTCCCTGACTGTGAGCAGGTTAGCAGAGCTTTGCGAACCCCCCACTGGCCTGGAACTGCCACCACCCAGGTGCTGGGGTGGAGAAGCAGGGTCTCCAGAAGCTGAGGAGGGCCTGGGCCTCCACAGGTCACGTGGTGGGGGCTGGGCTGGGCTTGGGGACTCCCCACTGGAGAGGCAGGACCCCAAGGCCACAGTGTTTGCTCAGATCTCATGGCTGCAGTACTGCGATCCAAATTCCTGTCACAGTCTCTCACTGCCTCCAGCCTGGCTCATTGGTAAAAGCCTACTGAAACTGGGTGAAATGGCTTATCTGAGTGTCTGGGCCTTTTCCAGCTCCCAAATGGTCACTAGTGAGCAGAGACAGTCACAGTGGTAACATACTTATATTCATTGCTATTATTCATAATGTAACTACCATCTGTACAGCTCCTTACTATGTACAAAGTACTTACATTCACGAGCTCTCTCTCTCTCTCTCTCTCTCTCTCTCTCTCTCTCTCACACACACACACACACACACACACACACACACACACACACACACACGAAATCTTCAAAGCAGCCATGTGCTGTCATGGCCTGGGATTTGGGATTTCCATGGGGGGCTTGGGGGGAAGCCAGGCCAGGGAGGTAAAAACAACTGCTCCGAGACATCAGTCAGAGGTGAGTGGCACCTGCCAAGTGGGGGTCTGAGCACAGACATGTCCCCCACCCATCCATTCCGTCATTCACATCTCCACTCATTTCTTCTTTCATTCCTCCCTTCATGCAGATAGCATTTATTAAGCACCTACTGTGTGCCCCATTCTGTCCTACTTACTTAGCCCTAAGCTGGGACACTTCCAGAGAGCAAGAGTTCTCATGTTCCTGAGAGATGGGCTGGGGGGAGGGTACAGATCCCACTGGCCCCTGGGAGCTGAGGGACTCCAAATTGGGGTCTTAGTGGATGTCCCCTCTCAGGCTGTCCCTACTGAGTGGGAAGCCTCATTTTTTTAAATTAATTCATTAAAAACAAACAAAAAATACACTGAGGGAGCCTGTGTGGCTCTTTTCCAACAGGCGCTGCTCCTGGGGGGCTGTGGCTGGGGGGTGGGGGATGGGAGATTGGTAATCAGCCACAGTCTTAGGCAGGGGCCACCTGGCTGGTCTCCGTCTTGGAAACAGTGGCCGAGGCCTCTTCGTCGGCAAAAGGGTTCTTGCCACAGCAGAGGGTGGTGAGCATACAGTTCCGGAACTGGAAGACAGGGGCAGCAGTCAGACTGGGGGCCTCGGCTCCTCACTGCCCTCCTCCAGCCCCACCCCCACCCCCAAGTCTGACTCTCTGGAGGGAACTTGCTAAGTGTATGTCACCCTCCCATTGAGAGCCAGGGACCCAGCACAAGGGGGCTTTGTCACGAATGACATTCCATGGTGCTCTGTGGTCTCATTTAATTAGAGAATTTTGGATTTTGCCTATTCTGTGAAAGAAGAAACTGAAGCCCAGAGAGAGACGTCACACAGCTGAGAAGTGGCAAAGCGGCCACCACTGGCTTTTAACAAAGGCTTCATCCCTTTGCCCTCTGAGCAAGCCATGTGCTTGATTTGAAGCAAGTTCTCACTCTAGTCCAGGCTGACCTTGAGCTCACAGTGATCCTACCTCAGCCTCCAGAGTGCTGGAATTATAGGTGTGCACCACCACGCCCAAGCCTTTAGGAAGACAGGGACTGCCCCAGTCACAGGCTTGCAACTGTTTGACATTTTTTGTTTGGTTCTGTTTTGCTTTTGAGGGTCTTCTATAACCCAGGCTGGCCTTGAACTTACTACATAGATAAGGATGGCCTTGAATTCCCGATCCACCTGCCTCAGCCTCCCCAGTGCTGGGACTCGAGAGGGGTACACCAGCACACCCATCTTTTTTTGAGACAGCAGCTCACTATGTAGCCCCCATCTGGAACTTGCGATCCTCTGGCACACCCTGAGATTGGGAGGCTGCCACCACCCCGAGAGCCCTGGCCCACGGGCACGCCTCCCCCCGCGGGCACCTGCTTGTTCATCATGATGTAGATGACTGGGTTGTAGATGGAGGAGCTCTTGGCAAAGAAGGCGGGCAGAGTCATGAAGATGGGGCCAAAGTTGGAGCCCTGATGGGTGAAGATGTACATGGCCACGCTGGCATAGGGCACCCAGCAGATCAGGAAGGCGATGACCATGATGATGACCATGCGGGTGACTTCCTTCTCTGCCTTCTGTGTGGTGGCTGACTCCTGCTGCTGGGCAGCGGCCTGCAGGGACACAGACCCTTGTCCACGGGTGCCCGCTGCCTGCCCACACCGCCTGCGGCTGGCCGTGCATTGGTGCCCCAGCGCCCTAGCCACTCTCCCATACCTCCTTGACCGTGAAGACCAGCTGCCCGTAGCAGAAGAAGATGACGATCATGGGGATGGTGAAGTGGACCACGAACATGTAGATGACGAAGGACTCGTTGTTGACCTCGGGCTTCAGCGTGTAATAGTCAATCCCGCAGGAGCACTGCATGCCCTCGGGGATGTACCTGGCGGGGGCACAGGAATGGTGGGTCTCACCTCGGGCCCTGGGCATGGGGTCCATGGAGGCAGGAGCCTCAGAGGCCTTGGGATGGCCCTGTCCCCAGGTGAGACCCCGCTCAAGTCTCTGTCCTAAGTGCTAACGCTCAGGCTTCCTGTCACCCTGACCGCACTGCCTACAGCTCTCTCGTGCCCGCCAGGAGCGGGCTCGGGTTCTGGGGGTGAGGGATGAGCTCGGCCTGCTCTCTCTATGCAGCAGTGCTCAGATGTGGACCGCCTAGTGACAGGGTGCTTTCTAGAGCAACAATGGACCCATTAGTCTGAGAGACCTTATGCAACTTAAAAAAACTTTTTATAATAAAATTATAAAAATTATAGCTGGGCGTGGTGGCGCACACCCTTAATCCCAGCACTCGGGAGGCAGAGGTAGGAGGATGAGTTCAAGGCCACCCTGAGACTACGTAGTGAATTCCAGGTCAGCCTGGGCTAGAGTGAGACCCTACCTCGAAAAACCAAAAAAAAAAAATTATAGACAATAGACCATGATAATCCCTTCCCTACCTCCACCCTCCATCATCTCCCCTCTCCGTCTCAACCAGTCTCTATTTTGTTTCCATATCATCATCTTTTCCTCCTATTATGAAGGTCTTACGTAGATAGTGTCAGGCATTGCAAGGTCATGAATATCAAGGCCATTTTGTGTCTGGAAGATGCACTGTAAGCCGTCCTACCCTTCCTGCGGCTCTTACGTTGTTCCCATGATGTCTGAGGACAGTGACATTGGACTGAGCTGGGGAAAGCCACAGTGTCTGTTTACTGCTTCCTGAAGGCCTGCCAGGACAGGTGAGGCCGAGGCGGGGTGGCGCCAGGAGATGGAGAGAGGACTGAGGAGAGTGGGGATGTCCTCGAGGCAGTGAGCCGTGAGGCAGAGTCTAGACCACCTTCCCGCCTTCTCTCGTCTCAGCCCCACTTGGGGAAAGTAGCCTGGAGGCTGGATGGGGCCCAGTTCCTGGAGCCTCAGTAACACACCATCCACATGAGGAAGGCTCATTTTCCCCAGAGGCGGAGACCCAAGGTCAGAGAGAGGGGCTTGGCGGCACTGAACCAAAGAGGATTGCGGTTTGGCCTTGGCTTAGCTGAGGATTAGGGGCTTGGCCAAGGGTCAGGGTGTCTGGGATCTCCTTGACATGGGGCTCAGGACAGAACCAGCCTCAGGGCACCATTACGGTTGGCTTTCCTCTTTCCTACCCTAAGCCCCAACCCTGGGAGAGTCCCCATGTGGGGCTCAGGGGCAGGACCACACAAGACAGCCCTGGAGCCAGACAGGGCCAAGTCTGAGTCCTGGCTGTGGGCCTCCCTGTGCTCAGCACCATTACCTGGACCACCCGACGAGTGGGGGCGCAGCACAGGCCAATGCCATGACCCAGGTGAAGGCCACACCCATGATGGCATGGTTCTCCCCGAAGCGGAAGTTGCTCATGGGTTTGCACACCACCACATACCGCTCGATGGCCAAGACCACCAGGGACCACAGGGCGATTTCACCTGCAAGAGAGTCAGGCACCTGTCAGCACCCCTCCCCCAGCACCGACCTCTCTGCCCAACCAGAGTGACAGTGTTTGCCCTGGGGGACAGGGTGATAAGCAAGTCCCAGATGCCGGACTCTCGTGAGGCCTGGGGGACACAGCAGGCTTGGACTGGAAGGGAGGAGGGAGGGAACGCACAAGGAAGTGGGAGCCATTCTGCTTGATGGAGTGTGGGCTCCGTGTTGGGAGGGCTATGCAAGGGGCAGCGAGACCCATAGGAAATGGAATGGCCGGATGACAAGACCCTCTGGCAGAGCAGAGTGCTTTGCCGGAAGACCAGAGAGGCAGGGTGGACCCCAGACACCTATCTTGCACGACACCCCCAGAAACTCAGTATGAAGAAGGGCAGCGATGGGAGCGCCACCGACGAGCCTTTCCTGGACAGAGGCCTGGCCTGGGGCTGACCCTGCAGAGAAGGGTCCACCAGCCTGTGGAACCCAGCTTCTGGACAGAAACTGGGGGCTGGGGGCTGTGGGAATGGAAGGTGACAGGGACCCAATAATGACCAGGGGTGCCTGGAGGTCCTACCAAGTAGCACCTGACACAGGAGGGAGTGAAGAGGACACTGTCACTGAGCTCTCCTGTCACTCTGCCTTCGTCACACCCACCTCTCCTGTCTCCTGTATCCAGTGGAGACATCCCTGGGTCTGAGCCAGAAGAGTAGGCTCTGGTCCCTTTCCTGCCACGTCCCTAAATAGATTTCCTGGGCTCTCTTTAATCCCAGGACTCGGGAGGCTGTGGTAGGAGGACCACCGTGAGTTCAAAGCCACCCTGAGACTACATAATGAATTCCAGGTCAGCCTGGGCTAGAGCGAGACCCTACCTTGAAAAATAAAAAGGAAGAAAGAAAGAAAGAAAGAAAAGGAGGAGGAAGAAGCTGAGTGTGATGCACACCTGTAATCCTAGCACTTTAGAGGTTGAGACAGGAGGATCAGGAGTTCAAGGCCATCCTCAGCTACATAATGAATTCAAAGCCAGCTGGTGTGAGACCCTGTCTCAAAAAACACAAAGCACCAAAACAAAACAAAATAACAACAACAACAAAAAAAAAAACCCACAAAGCCCCAAGTGGTGGGGCACGCCTTTAATTTCAGCACTTTGGAGGCCGAGGGAGGATTGCTGTGAGTTCGAGGCCAGTCTGGGTCTACAGAATGAGTTCCAGGTCAGCCTAATTTAGAGTGAGACCCTGTCTCAGAAAAAACAACACAGCAACAACAACAAAAACCAATCACGCACACACACAAAATAATAATAATAATTTGAAGCTACACAGGTCTAATGTGCGCTGGGTGAGGCACGCTTCAGGAGGTGACGAGGCCCTGGCACAGGAAGCGGGCACCCATGGCAGTGGAAGGCAGACAGGTGCTGGGGACACTAAGCCCATCACCAAACCCTTGGACGAGAACGAGCTCCTGCTGGAGGCCAGGGACCCATGTGCCATTGCCCAGCCTGGGTCTTCCTAAGTCCAGCTGCCTCAGAGGACACGGGCCACACAGACCCTCCAGGGCCCGACCCCTGCCGGATGCGACGGATAAGCAAGGCCTGGGGCGCATGAGATGGGAGCGGAGAGAGAGAATGAATGAGTGCCCAGCCGGGACGCGGGATGGCCTACCGCCCAGGGTGGCGAAGAAGCCCTCCAGGTTGCAGCCCGTGACCCCGAAGACGAAGTAGCCGTGCAGGGAGGTGTAGAGCGTGGTGGTGAAGCCGCAGAAGACCATGAAGAGGTCGGCCACGGCCAGGTTGAGCAGGATGTAGTTGAGCGGCGAGCGCAGCTTCTTGTGCTGCACGGTGACGTAGAGCGTGAGGAAGTTGATGGGGAAACCCAGCACGATGAGCATGAACATGTAGGCCGCCAGCATGGAGAACTGCCAGGGCTCCGCCAGGTAGTACTGCGGGTGCTCGAAGGGGCTGCGCACCACGCCCGTGGCGTTGGAGAAGGGCACGTAGAAGTTGGGGCCCTCCGTGCCATTCATGGCTGCGGCCCTCCTCTGCTGCCCGCAGGCCGGTCCGACGGAGACGGAGGGAACGAGGTGGGAGCTCAGCCACCCGGGGCTCCCGCAGCTGGACTCCGCGCCCCGACCCCCCCAGACCCTTATAAAGTGACCTTCCTCCCTAAGCCCTTGGCTGAATCAGCATCGGAGAGATTGGGGTGCTCAGAACCCTACTAATCCCCCACCGCTGCCTAATTGGCTTGCAGTGGGACCAAGGTGACACTGCGTGGAGATGGGGTGGGCATGAGGAGGCAGGACCCTGGAAAAAGGAAGGGCGTCCCCACCTTGCCTACCTGCACTAGCTTCTTGGGACCAACCTGAGCTCTGTGCCAGGCCCAGATATGGTCCAGCCCATCATCTTTCTCCCACCAGGGCCAGGTCAGGTCCAGCAGCTTTGTTACACTTAATTGGAATTTGCACTCACTCACTCATGAAACATTTATGAGCAGGCCACGCAGGAGACAAAGATGGAGGACAGGGTCCTGCCCAGAGTGCTTCTGGGCAGTGGAAGACAGTCAGCCCAGGGGTTGGCCTGCTGAGTGGCCGGCCAGGGAGGGGATGCCTGGACCCCTGACGGAGGCAGCAACCGGCCAGGTTACCAAGTTGGGAGGACACGAGCTAGGGACCATATAGCAGGGGTGCTGAGGAAAGAGGCCTCACCCAGAGGGCAGTGGGCAGAGGACTAGGTTGTCTCGGGAGGGGACAGAGACCCCGAACTCTGCAGCGTGAGCAGTGGCCCTGGCCCACTGAGGACACGGAGGCCAGTGTCTCTGTCATGCAGCCACGATGCCCACCCAGGACAGCAGGATGCACAGGGGAAGGAAAGTGTCAGAGCTCGAGGGGCAGGTGACTGGGGGCGCATGGAAGTGCAGTGGTCCTTCAGCCCATCTGAAAGACGCTTGAAGACAGAGTGGAGTGGCCTGCTGGGGTCCCCACTGAGTTCCAGACAAAGGGCTTGATTCCAATTTCAGGGGACACACAGGAGACAAGAGAACCCAAGCCCCTGACTCCATGTGGGAGGTGGGCTTCAGCAAGAGGTGAAACGGGTAGCAAGGAAACGTTCTCAGCAGGTACCCTAGCAGCCTGGGAAGGTAACGCTTGAGCTGAGTGATGGGAGGACAGCCATGTAGCCACACACAGGTGTCCAGGCAAAGGAACAGCAAGTTCAAAGGCCCTGAGGTCTGGGTAGACGCTGGCCAGGGAAGGAGCCTCATATCTGAGACTTGAGACCCTTAAGCTCACTCTTTCCAAGTCACTCTGAGATTCCTAGATCAGTCTGCTCAGAAGACGGACCTCTAGTCCCCAGAGGCACTAGAATCTAACAGCTTGGCACATGGAAGGCAACACAGGGTGGGTGCAAGGGCGGCCTCTTGCAGTGATTGGCTCAGTGATTAGGCCCAACATTAATGAGGTCAAGGTGGAGGGTCTGATGCTGACCCAACCCTGGTGGTTGGCTAAGTGTGTGTGTGGGGGGGGTATTGGTGCATCCCCAGACCACCCAGCTCAGCAGCTCCTCAGCACCTTGCTTGTCACCATCTTCCTTGTGCCCTGTTCAAGGGCTTTTACCCACCTCCCAGGCTATACCACGAGCCTCCATGGCGTGGGCACCATGAACAGTTAGTTCTCTGCATTAGGAGTGGGGCTTCTGTGGCTCACTGTCGTGGCTGCTGGGCCTGCCACTCAGTAGGAGCTTAGTAAATAGCTTTTGACCGACTGAGCAAGTGGAGAGGCAAGGGCACCTCTGGCAGTGTGCCTCTGAGCCTGGCGTTAACGGCCCCACACAGGGCTGTGTGATGAGGCGCTGTAAAGGGTAATGGGGTTTAGTTTTGAACAAGTGCTGTTTGATCATGAGCGTCGCGGAAGGGTCATTAGAAAGTCACCTGTTCTGGCGTCCCTGCTGTACCTACACTGATCCTGAGTCTCATGAGTCACCTAGGCTAAGACCACAGTCAATGCAGCTTTGAGGGGGTCTCTGTCAACCTCTTTGTTCCCCCATTGAAGACAGTTCTCAGGAAGAAGTGTAAGTGACAAAAGGCTGGAGGCTAGGCCTACAGCTGTCACACGGGCACAGGGTGGAGTAGTGGTCATCAAGAGAGGAGGCAGGGACTCTAGCCTGTGTCTCTGAGTCACTGGGAGATCCCCCCCCACCTCCATCTGTTGGTACTCGGAAACCCCAAGCACCCCACCCACCTCCAGGGTGAACCTGCTCTGCTGTCCCCTCCAGGCCTGTGGGTCTGACAGCCAAGGCTCTGGGCCTTTTGCTCACTTTCATCCAGTAAGGCCCAGGCTGAGGCAGTGCCTCCCCTCATTCTTGTCCCTGCTGTGACCAGGGAGTGGTCACAGTGCTTGCCTCTGCAGGCTGCTGGCAGGCTTCCTGGTTCTTTTGCCTCTCCTTCTTCACACCCGTGCTGGACCCCATCACAAGTATTGTCCACACAACAGGGTCACCCTCCTCTTTCCTACCGAGCAACTGCTCATTCGAATGTCCAGAAAGCAGCGAGCCCAGCCTGTCCTGGCTATCTGCCACCTCACACCCACAGCAGTGGGTGCTCAATAAATACTGGTCCAAAAGTGAGCAGGCCTCCTGTCCTTGGAGGGCTACAAACCTTGAACACAACCTGAGTTCTTTCCCTTCCCGGGCCGGGGGGTCTTCACAGACCCATGAGCACGCTAATATTGTTCTGGAGTGTGGATCACTTTTGTCACTACAGCCCTGTGGTTGCCCTATGGCCAGGCTGAGGACAGTGCAGCCCCTTGGGAGTGGGCGGTCCCAGGGCTCTCGGGAGGATTAGGGATTTAGCCAGGAGTGCGCTAATAGTTCTTAAGCCTCAGCAGGAAGAAGTGCTGCTGGGTCAGCAGCCCCTCCTCTTCCTCTCGCCTCCCAGCCTCCTTGGTGGCTTAGCCTACCTTAGAGCTATGGATGTCAGTGGTACCTGGAGGAGATAGGAAGTCTCTCCTTCCCTTACATTGTGAACACCCTCCATGGCTGGGCAGTGGGGACCCAATGTCGCACCTTAGAGTCTCGGCAGCAGACAGGCAAAACTACAAATGAGGGCCAGTGGAGATTTCCAAACCCACATGAGGGAGCCCAACAGAGAAGGAGGTAGACCAGGACACCTAGGGCCCTCAGAGACCAGGCACTGGAGCCTCAGGCAGGCCCATGAGTTTGGGGATTGGCTGCCGGGCAGGAAGTAGGGAGCCACTGCGGAGCAGAGCAGGGAATGCCTGTTATACGAAGGTGTGTGGAACCTGGGCTGAGGATGATCAGGGGTAGAGGCCCTGCCTGAAGGTGGCCTTCTTGCCGAGACCTGCCAGCTCACCTCTGCCATATGTGGACCCGAGCCAGGGAAGAGACATGGTGGAAGGATATCTTGCTCCCCGAGTCAGAGCTCTGAGGGGCTCCTGGCTTTTGCAGCCTTGTGGGGGAAGAGATGGAGGCTGACCCACAGACACACCACCTTGAGGCCTGCCTCATCGGGTCCCATCACCTTTACCTGGCATGGAGGCAAGCCCCAGTCAGAGCAGAGCTGTGTGGCCTGAATGGTTGACCCTCTCTGGGCCCAGCCTCCTCTTGGGAAGACAGGTGCCTTCAAGTCCCTGTCCTGACTCCGTTCCTTATGGTCATTAGTCACCTTGTTCAAATGTTGACCATGACCGAAACCTCAATGTCCAAGCTGAAGGAGGGCTTTATGGTCAGAGTGGGGGACTGAGGCTTACAGAGCGCTGGGGCAAGTTCAAGCGGAGCTCCTGGGTGTGAATTCTGCGGAGGCTCAGCAGGTACCTGCTGGCTCACAGAGTGGCTGTCTGGGTTTTGCCACACAGCCTCGGAATCACAGTGGTGCACCAGCAAGAGTGGTCAGGCTCAGCCACAAGCGCTTGGCTCCCGCAGGACTCTCCAGTTTCTGTTACGGGGAAGAGGATGCATACCAGCATCTCAGGCGGCCCCCGCCTTCAGCCTGGGACCATCTGATCTGTCACTGTGATTGACGCCTGTTGGGTAGCTAGAGCTGTTTTCTCCTCACGCCACATTTTTCCCAGCCATATGCAAATGATTTCAGTTCAAGGAATGCGCTAATGGAAATCCTAACACATTAATAAATGTTTAGCACGAGAGAGTATGCATGATCGTAAGCAATTAGACACTCGACAGAGGAGCTCTGTTGGCACAACTGTCTGGCTCTCTCCTTCATTCCCTCCATCCTCTCCCAGAGACAGCAGGGGAAGGAGGGGAGGAGGGCCTGGGTTGCACCAGGCTCTGGCTGACCTCTGGTCTTCTGAGCCTACTCTCGACTCTTCGTCCCTGCAGTGGGCACACCATGGGGCCTGGGTGCCTCCTCAGGGCTGCTCTGAGAACTGAGATGACACGGGAGGGAGAGGTGGCCGCAGAGCTCTCCTCCCCAGTTTCCCACCTGCTTCCCCTCCCTCCCCTGGAACCTCAAGAGGAACCCCCTGCTTCAGAACTCAAGGGAAGGGGAAGGCTCCACTGGCCTAGGGAGCTTGCATGGAGTGGGACTCCATGGTGGGTGTGCAAGGCAGGCCCTCTTTGGGGCCAGGCACCTTGTTTTCTTGTCAAGATGGATCCTCATTAAACCAAAATAAATAACAACAACAAAAGATACCCGCTCGCCTGCCCCTCTTCGTACTGCCATTTCGATTAGATTACATTTTAAGAACACCCAAACACAATGTTCCTTTCAGATCAAATTAGAAACAGGTGCACTTTTGCATAAGGAAATTAAGTTGCAGACAATACGAAGATCTGCTAAGATGCAGACACTGATGAAAACGGGTAGCCCTTTTATTTGTCATTATTGAGGCAATCTGTTGGCAAAGTGCGCACGTCAACGGTCTGACAGATCTGTGGGCTCCAGCAGGCTGCCATGAACAACTCCAGCCCTTCTGAAGTAACAGATTGTTTTTTCTTAGAAAATATATGTCCATTCTTCCCCCTATCCCGGTGCTATTTACAAAGCATGAAATTCCATAAATAGAAAAACCGTGGTTGTACAAGGCCCCTCCCTGAAATGCAAACTTCATTTGGACAGCAGACATGTTCTGATGGCTTATCTTCCTCCTTCCACACCGGGGACACCGAGGCAGCCAGCATCACTGGTCCCGGGCAGGGTCACTGTAGGGTCTCCGGCAGTAGGGGCAGCAGGAGTACTGGAGCACCAGCAGCTCGTAGTCTTCCGAGTGGAACATCTGAGGAGAGATGGCTGTGACCCAGGGCATAGTGCCAGGCACCCCTCCAACCCTGAACCTGGCCTCAGATGGGTTAGGAACAGATGGGTGATCTGTATTCTGAATGAAGTCCAAAGGCACCTCCCCGTTCAGGGCAGTGAGGTCCACTCCAGACAACCGAGTGGATGCAAGTGACAAGGGAGAGCTCAGGAGCACCTGTGGCCGGCTTACTCATATGCCCCCCAAGATGCCCAGCTTCCCGAGGGGCAGCTGGGGAATCTGCCTGTCCCCAGTGACAGGCACAGTACCTGGAAGCAGGAGGGGCACATGGTGATGGGGGCGTCAGGCAGTAACGAGCGGAAGTACTGCCACTTCAGAGGCGGGGGCCAGCGCTTGATGAGGACATCCCTCCGACCCATGGAGCGCAGCACAGACCGGTTCACCACCACGGGCACGAACTCGGAGCCACCTTGCTGTAGGGGGTAGAGCACACATTTATGTTTACATGAGCCACCCCCAGGACCCTTGTGGCCCTATCCCAGGCAGCACCCGCCGTGACATGCTCCCCAGTCCTCCTTCCCGCTAGGTCTGGAAGTTTCGTCCAATCTCTGAAACCCCATTAACTTGAGGGACTTCGTGTGCCCAAGGGTAAGAGATCTGAGATGGCTCTTCACCAGGCCTTGGCATCCCATCATTCAGGAAGTGCCGCACCTCAAAACTCAGCTTGGCCGTGAACGGGTCATCACCTCCCATGGAGTCCACGGTCTCGTCCAGCCTCAGTGTCTGAGCACCTGGGGAAAGTCTGGTCAAGGATGGAGCTGGAAGGAGCGGGTACCACCCTCTAGCCCACGTGACCCTCCCTGGGGCTCAGCCTGGCCTTGAGTCTCACAGGTTTGGGGAAAGAGTGAGACAGTGGCAACACAGGCTGGGGAAGGAGGGAAGGGTGTCTGCTTTCCACATCAACCAGCCGAACTGGAAATGGCTGGCCAAGACCTTGAGTGAGTGCAGGCCTGGTGCTGCTCAGCTGGACACCGTGGCCAGTGAGTCCTTGAGAAATGCTCAGCAGCCACCCCGCAGCTGAACAAGGAGACTGCAGGTCCCAGGGTCGCCTCTGCCAGGCGGAGGTGGTGGCACTGGCCTGGGGAACAGAAGCTTCTGGTACCTGGAGCCAGGAACAGGACAGGAGCACAAGATGGCTCTTGCGGTAAGCTGGTGTGGCAGACGGACTTTGGCTCCTTCAACCACTAACTCTGGATCTTCTTCCCACCTTGCTTCTCAAAACCCTGTTATGGACCAGGATCCTCACTGGGAGCTCTCACTGCCCCAGCCTGCCCACGAGGGACCATGTGGTAATGCATGTGTTTTATATATATGTGTGTGTGTGTATATATATATGTACAGGGGTGCAGAGCCATACCCCGCCACACACACACACACACAAGCTGGGCACCGCCATGTTGCTCACTACAGCCTTGGGGTTATACTGACATGACCACCAAGAGTCACGCAGCCGACACTGCTGGTGCCCGAGAATGGAGCCATCTAGGGGACAGCAGTCATGGGCACAAGGGCCTCCAGCAGTGTGGGGTGGGCACTTGGGGTCTTTATACCCTTCTCTGCGCAGTCTCTGAGCAGTGGTTCTCGTCACTTGCACGCAAAAGCAACCTGAGGGTCCGTGCAGACATACTATGTTGGCCACTTAGCTATGGATGGCCAGGAGCATGACCATGCTTTTAGAAGCTGGTAGGACAGGGAGACCAGGGTGCCACTGGCCATTCCTGTGTGTGGACTCCGACAAGCTCTCTGCCCGTCACTGCTGCGTCCAGGGACCTTCTCAGTCCTTTGGAGGCCACAGCTGGGCTTTTTCCCTCGCCCTGCCTGCACAGCACACCTAGGCCCAGCACAGGATACTGCTGCTAGAGCTCTCCTGCCATTTGCTCTCGGGCTTCTGTCTCGGTGCCTCCAGGTCGATGAGAGCGACGGCTTCTTCGTCAGTGATCCCCTCTTCCAAGAAGAATTCCACCAGGTGCAGCACCTCTGAGGACACAGGGAGGGCTGGGAGTCTAGGGCTTACACTCGTAGGCAGCAGGAGGCCGGCCGCCGGCCCAGAGCCCCTCTGGACTCACCGTAGGAGTTGGGTGAGAAGACGAAGGGCTGGCGGCAGTTGATGCACACGTTGCCCAGGTTGTTGAGCAGCGGGTTGTTGGTGGAGCAGCGGTAGCACAAGGGCACCAGCTCCTATGAAATAAGCCATGGTTGTCGGGCCGAGCAGGCTGAGTGCTGTGGGGTACAGACCAGGGCCTAAGGTACCACCTCGGGACCACTGTCACAGACGCTCTCCTGACAGGAACAACTGTACGTGCAGTTACCACTCAGGCTCCAGGCACTGTGCCAGACACGTTATCCATGCTGCACAGCAGGAAGTGGTGAAGCTGGGATTTGAACCCAGGCCTCTCTTAAGACAAGTTCCTGCTCTGAGTTTCAAGTCTGGGCTGGCTGGAGGACATGAGGTGGACTTGGTGGGGCCCACACTGGGTGGAGGAAGTGACAGTAAGAAGAGGGTCATCCCTGAGCCAGCCCTAAGGGCTCAGAAATGGCCTGCAGCAGGAGTGTAGGCCAGTGGTACGGGCATGGGCTGGAGCACCCACACTGAGTGGAAAACAGGGAAGACAGGAGTTGGCAAGCAAAGTCAAAGCTGGGCAGAGAGGTGCAAAGGGCCCCAAGAACCCAGCAGCCACCTTTCCGAGGGAGCCAGGCCAGGCTCAAAGGACTGCTTTCTTTTACCTCGCTGTCATGGAAGGGCTTGGAGCGGATGGTCAGGGTGCCCAGCTCAATGGACTTCTGGAGTCTGGGAGGGATCTGCAGGCCCCGCAGCTTGTCATAGGCATGCCGGGCCAGCTTGTAGGCACCTAGGGCCTTGCTCTGCTTGGCCAGGGTGAAGAGTGTGTTCCTGTCATCAGCAGAGTTAAGGATAACAGAAGCAGGACCCAGAGGAGCACTGCCCAAATCAGAGTGAGCCCCAGGCCAGAGTATAGCTTGTACTGGTGCCAGAACACAGGCAGCCACTCGAAGAGCGCTTTGCTCAATACACATACGTGTGATGCGCGTGCATGTAGCCTAGAGGTCAACAACAGGTGTCTTTTTTTCTTTTTCTTTTTTGGTTTTTCGAGGTAGGGTCTCACTCTAGCCCAGGCTGACCTGGAATTCACTCTGTAGTCTCAGGGTGGCCTTGAACTCAAGGCTATCCTCCTTCCTCTGCCTCCCGAGTGCTGGGATTAAAGGCGTGCGCCACCACGCCTGGCTCCAACAACAGGTGTCTTACTCAAGCGCTCGTCACCTTGTTCTGAGACAGTGTCTCGGAACCTGGAGCTCACAACTAGGAAGCCAGTGAGGCTCAGGGATGCCCTGCCCCTCCCTCCCCTGTGCAGGGATGACAAATGCACAGCACACCTAGCTTGAATGTGGGTTCTGGGGATCCAAACCCAGGTCCTCATGCTTGCACAGCAAGCTCGGGCTCACTGAGGTGTCCCTGGCCCACTTTTTTCCTGAGACATAGTCTTGCCCAATTTGTCTCGATTTTCCAACCTGCTTCCCAAGTGCTGAGATTACAGGTATAGCCTATTTTAGATTCTATGGGTTTTGTTTCTTTCTTTGGTTTTTGTTGTTTTGTTTTTTTACTTTAGCCCAGGCTGACCTGGCACTCTGTCGTCCCAGTTGGCCTTGAACTCACAGTGATTCTCCTACCCTCCCTCCCGTGATTAAAGGCGTACAGCACCACGCCTAGCCTAGCTTAGATTCTCTGGGTCAGGCTTCCTGGTGATTCACCTGCCTTGTAACATCTACCTGTCCAGCTCTAGAATGACCGAACTAAGTGCTCTTCTCCCCATCCTGCCAGGTGGGACTGGTCCCATCTAGGTGCTGCCTCACAGGGTTCACATAGCACACAGAACTGCATCTCATACAGGCCCTGGGTGGTGTGAACCAGACTTGCCTGTTTTCCTTCCCAGGTTTGTTAGCTCTCTTCCCTCCCTGCAAGCCTCAGCTTGTCACAGCAAACTCTCCTTCCCCAGGTGACACTCCAGCAGTCTGTGCAGGTGAATCTTGTCTGTCTCCATCATGACTTCTCTAAGTGAGGGACCTTGTCAGCTGCCATTTCTGGGTTCCTGGTGGATGACATGGGATGTCACAGCACAGGAATTTAGTCAATTTTGCTAACACAACGGAACTTGCTCATCACTGAGGTTGGTGCCCATTCTGAAGAGGGCTCCCATAGAAGGAAGGGGCCAAGAAGGGCTGAGAGAAGCGAGACAGCTCCTCGCAGCTTCAAGCCATTTCCCCTGTCTGCTTCTGGCACTTCCATGGCCCTATGGGCAGAGAAAAAGAAACAAACAGGGAGATTCCACACCCCACCCAGGAGCCTGGGCTCCTCCACACCTGCCTCATGCGACCTCCCTACACTACCCACCTGACCATCTTCCTTGACTGCCCCAGCCTCGGTTCTCTTTATTCTTGGGCACAGTGCATATCCCTGCCACTTGTCACCTTCCCAACTAGACGGCAGCTTTGTCATCTGAGCTGACAAGGCCCCAGCTTCCAAGTAAAAGACCCAGGCCTTCTGCTTTCTGTCCCACCTCCTTTGTGGGCTCTGGGAGGTCTGGGCAGGGTTGGCCAGAACTGTCGGCCAGGTGCAGCCAGAGAGCCTTGAAAGCTAATATTTCCTTGGCACTGGCTGCTCAGCTGCCCAGCGGAGCCTCTCCTGCAGCCAATAGCAACGGGAGGGCAGCTCTTTCTGCTCCCCGAGGGCTGCTAAGAAAGGAAGCTTTTGCCAGTAAAGTGCTCTGGGAAGAACCGGGGCCATTAGATGGACAGCAGTGGGGAGGGGAGAGGATACACTTTAGAGATGCCCAAGGGGGTGTCTTTGGTCAGGCTGTGCAGCAGGAACCTGGAGATGTTGAAGAGGGTTTCAGGAAGATGGAAGTTGAACGGCTCCTCCTGCAGCAAGAGAACAGAATGGAATTCCCTACTGCACGGGAAGCAGAGTGCCCTGAGCACCGACTACTAGGTACCACAGCTGGGCCCAGTGGCCTTGGACACAGTCCTGTGGTCAGTGCACTTTCAGTCACTCTGTACTGGGGAGGAAAGTGACATCCAGATTAGCCCATGTCACCCTCCAGAACAGAGCAGAGCAGGGATTCAAAGCCAGAGCCGATACCCTGAAGAGAATGCCCCTCTCAGCTGCCTGGCCCCGGGGGCTGCTCCTGATTCCATTTCTCTGAGCTCAAGCCATCTCCGATTAGCGCTAACAGAGAAGACCTTTTATGCGAGTAAGGACATGACCACTGACATATACAGGACTTCCAGTGGAGGCATTTAACCCTTTCCATAGGACACTGCATGCCTCTTCTTCGCCTCTCAACAGCTGCTGGAGCAATATGCCACCAAACTGATCCCAAGGCTGGCCCAGGCCATAGCAGGCGTGCTTGGCACCTATTTATGGCAGGACTAGATCTTCCGCAAGTAGGGCTACCAGAAGCACAGTGCAGGAGAAAAAGAGGTCCGTGTGAGGCTATGACTTGCTCTGGGAGTTGATGTCGCAAACCAAAGCTGTAATCTCTAATCACACTTCAGGTGACAGAAGTCAGTTGGCCAGCTCCCTTCCCTGCCAAGCACTGAAATGGTGTTGAGCTGGCTCGCCCGGATCTGGCCAGTCTCTCTCTCTCATCACTGAGCCACAGGCTTAGCTCCCAGTCGGCCCAAATCTGGGAGGACTCTTTCTACTTCTTTGGTTTAGAGCCAGCATCTTCTCCTGAGTTCTCACATTTCACTTTCTTTTCTTTCTTTCTGTCTTTCTTTTTTCTTTCTTTCTTTCTTTCTTTCTTTCTTTCTTTCTTTCTTTCTTTCTTTCTTCTTTCTTTCTTTCTTTCTTTCTTTCTTTCTTTCTTTCTTTCTTTCTTTCTTTCTTTCTTTCTTTCTTTCTTTCTTTCTTTCTTTCTCTCCTCTCCTCTCTCTCTCTCTCTTGCAGACAATATCTTTGGCCTCAGGCTGGCCTCAACTTCCCTGTAGAGCCAACCAAAGATGACCTTGAACTTCTGATCCTCCTGCCTCCATCTCCTGTGCTGGGATTACAGGCATGCGCTGCCATGCTCAGTTTAACTACGAACACTCATATCTACTTCTGTAGCCTGGGTTGGCTCCAGGAACCTAGGAAACCCTGAGGTGTTTTCCTGGGTGGGAGCTGGAAAGACACCTGCCTCTGGTTCTGCCACACTAGGTGAAGCAGCTGAGAAACATTTCAAATAAGGGGGAGTGGGACCTCCACATTGGCACCTCTCTGGGAAAGATCTGTCTTCTGAGCGGCTCTGGGTCAAGAGCTGACCACCTGGAAGTCAAATTCTCAACTCCACTGGCCATCAGGCCATTGTGAAGATGTGAGTCTGCCTGCTAGGAATCCTTCCCCTTCCCCTTCCTCTTCTATACTGGCTCCAATCTTCCTGGCCCCTTCTCCTTGACTTGAGGGCCACCTCTTCAAACAAGCTACCTCAAAGGCCTTGAAGCTTTTCCTCTGAGGAACCTCCCTGTTGCTTAGACTATAAGCACTTTAGGGCAGGGGCAATGTTTTATTCACCACTGGGTCCTCAGGCCTCATCAAAGAAAGGAAGCAGCCTTAACCTGGATGCCAGCCAGGACCCCATGGGTGTGAGGCCTCAGCTCAGCCACAGGGAAAGGAGACCCAGGCCCAGGTCCAGTGAAGAGGAAGAGCAGGAGAGCAGGGCCCTCAAGGCAGCTCCACAAGCCTCAAGCCTGGGCCAGGGTCCGCAATGACACCAAGCTTGGTTTGCACTTCTTTGCTGGAGGCTTTTTGGCAGAGATGAGGGGCCTGAGAGGGAGCATGGGGCACCTTGATCCCATGATGAGGACCAGCAGGACCTGACCTTCCCAAGACCTAACCAGCCAGGCCTGTGTACAGGGCAGCACATGTGGAGGCACCTGGGGAAGGTGGGCCTTCAGAGGCCAGATTGATGTGATTCTGAGCTATGGCTGGTAGCCTCCACCTGGGGCCACTTTCCCCATGCGAACTCACTGAGTCCCAAGAGCCATCCTGGCCATCATTTCCATTTCCTAGGCAGAAGCTGAAGCACAGAGAAGGTGAATGACTTGCTCAAGGCCACACAGTAGTGGGGACATGAGGCCGAGAGTTCACATCCCAGCCTGCCTCTAAATCAGAGGCAAGAAGGCAGCACAGCTTGGAGCACAGGCCGGAGCCAGCAGTCCAGCCATGAGCATGGCACTTACTAGCTGTGGCACCTGCTTCCTCATCTGTGGAAGTGGTGGTGCAAATCTCAGCATGGTTCAAGGATGAAGGGAGTTGAGCTTAGTCAGTATTGTGGAGGATTGAGGAGACACAGGGTGAAGTAGCTAGTGACAACCTGTCACTGATTCCCCACTGCTCACAGCTTTATCAAAAGAACCAAGTGGACCTCTGGAGTTCAGACCAACCCTCTTGTTTTCTAGAGCAGGGAACCACCTGAGAGTTGAGGAAAGTGAACTGCTCAAGGACACACAGATTCGTGGCAGGGCCAGGATGGGAATCTGAGCCTCTGTTCATCTAGGGAGCCACAAACTCCTGTTCTGAACCTGGACTGGATGGTCCAGCATTTGCCAGAGTTCTGGGTTATCATTCAGAAAGAAGCCCCGCATTGCTGCATGCCAAGCAAGTAGTGACGAAGGGAAACCAAAACTTCTCCCCATAGAGACCAGGATTTCTTGGCAGTTCATCATGACCCACCCGGCACGTTTCCCATTCAGAGACCTATTGCCCTTGACAATGTGCCCAGGGGCCCTTAATGGGTGGGCGAGGCCAACGGTGCCCATTTCCCAGTCTCTGTGCCACCTTACTGTGTACCGATGAATGGTATGGTAGCCGTGATATAGCTCAGCCAGGTGCTGGAAATGGTGAAACTTGTCAAGCATCACGTCCTTCTGGGCAGGATCTGCTGTGCATAGTAGGAAGGGAGAAGGGAAGGTGGGGAGAAGATGTGTCAGACAGGAAGGGCGAGGCTAGGGCAGCATTGCCAACGTCCATTTTTCCACACCAGACCTGTGCATGAGGGGGCAGCAGTGGATAGGCACCCTGCTGTGGAGAGGTCCATCTTAGATGGTGGAGTCTCTGCTGGGCGAGGCTCCTGGCCAGGAAGGACCTGAGGACAGGACTCTTCCAGATCAGCTACCAGACTGTTCACTGGGCTAGAAGCTACTGTGTCCAGAAGAGGGGAATCCCATTGGCCCAGACACACCAGAGGAGCTTGGCATTACGAGGTGATACAGAAGAGAAATTCTTTGGCTACCTGTGTTCACCTCACACCTGTGTCCTGTGCAGCTCTTTAGCTGAAGCACAAACCACTGGCCAGAACAGTGAAAATGCCACCTCACACCTGGGCTTGGCAGTTCTGACTGGAAGCAAGGTGGCTCTGGGACTACAATGACCTGAAAGAAGTAGCACAGGGCCACCCCCCCCACCGACCCTGGTACAGATGGACAGAGACCTCAGGCAGGAACTCTGCTTGCTATCCCCACTCCTGTAAGCAGCCTTGCTCTAGGAGGAAGAACACGATCTCTATCCATCATGGCATCATGGGAAGTCATGTGAACAAAAGCAACACTGAAACTGCTTGCCTGCCTGGGTTAAAGGAAAGTCTGGAGTGGGTTATTATAAAATCACCTTTTCATTTAATTAAGTTTTTTATGCCAGGGCTACCCGGGCCTAGCTCCAGGCTACCAAGTCATGGGAGAAAGAAATACCCTGAATTAGCATGCCAGGGAGGGACCTCCCACCCATAAGCCAGCACAGCCTCAAACCATCTTTCTTTAAAGAGATGATACTCACTGCAACACAGGCTCAGGAACAACACACCCAGTAAACAAGCCCAGGGCTTTAATGAAATGGCCTGCTCTTCTGAGTTTATCTGCCAACACAGGGCTGGGAAGGAAAGAGGCTGCTGGCTGCCGCCTGCTCACCTTGAGCTATGTCGAGGCACTGCATGGACAGCATCCAGTAGTAATAGGCTGCGTCCCTGAACCTGCTCTCCACCACAGCGTTGTGAGTGAGCTGCTCCAGCACTCGGACAGCCTCTCCCTGCCGCCCGGCCTTGTGGAACGCTGGGGGCCAAGAAAGCACGTGTCGTGGGGAGTTAGACAAGAGGCAGGGGATCGTGTGGGTCTTACATGGGGTTGTCTGGGAAACAGGCCGCTTATGGGAGCATATGCAGTGCCTCATTGCTGTGACGCGCCTCTCAGGCCACAGGCTACATCCCAAAATAAGCACAGGGAGAGATACTCTTTTTGGCTGGGAAATAGTAACCTACTTTTGTGAGGTATGGCAGAAGGAAAACCTAAGGAGCCAAAGCCTGGCACCACCTGAGGGGGACTTGTCCCCACTCCACTTCAGAGTGAGACTCTGTGACTCTCAGGTGGCACTAACAGGACCTGCTACTCTATGGAACTTGGTGATTTACAAAGCACCATCATTGCTAATTAAAAAAACCAGTCCCCTTTTAATGGGCAACAAAATAGACCTTGCCAGATCTCTACCAGTGTGCCATGCCCAAGATCAGAAAATGGAGCCCAGCTCAGGTCCTAAGTCTGTCTTCAATGAAGTGTTCTGATGTTCCCTTGAAAGACTGGCTCTGCTCTCAAGACCAGACATGTGTGAGGCCAAGCAAAGAATTTCTCAATCATGCCAACTTCTATTTAACAGAAATTTCCTGATCCATATATATGCGCACACACACAACTCCTGGGGGTAGCTGGGGGTTGCCAGAGAGGTGCTTGTAGCTGTGACACGTGCTTGTAAGTGGGCACCCAGAGGACCCGCATCCTCTGTTCCATTCTCATCTCCCATCTTTTGTATGAGTACCAAGTTACTATGGCGATGGATTCTTGGAAGGGCGACACAGACAGATGGATAGGTTGATGTGTTTTGCCCAAACATGCAGCTACTTCAGCATGGGTGCTCTGGAAATGCTGAGGGGGTAGAGAACGTGGTCCTTCAATGGAGGCTTTTAATGAGAAAACGGGAGACATTTGTTCTGCAATGAGTCTAGAGGTGGCAACTGTTACCATATAGAAATGTTAATGAGATGCTATCAGATGACACACCCCACTTCAATTAGGAGACTTCCCAAGTAGGCACAGAATCAGGCTCCAAGTCCAACAGACCCTGGTCCAATCTGTCTATGGCTCTCCTAGGTCTGCACACTCGAGCAGCGCATTCAGCCTCTGCGTCTCTGCAGGGCTGTTGGCAAGATCCAAGGTTATTCAGGTTAAGTGCCCACCCAGCGCCTGCCACAGAGAAGGCAGTTTTAAATGATGACAAGCGCTGTCGCTTTGGCTCCTGTTTCCAATGCCACATGCATCACACATGGCCCATTTGCCAGTGGAAACACAGAGAAGCAGAGGCCACTCCACTCACCTGAGCCAGAAACAGCCTCGTCTCAACAAAGGAAAATGGAGGTGTGATTATGCCAGACACTCTGGGCCGTCCTCCTATTTTGTCTTCACTGTGCCCTGGCTCCCATGACCTCCTGCCCCTTCCTAGCTATGGGACTAGAAGCAAATTCTTTACCTCCTTCAACCTCAGTTTTCTCGTCTGCAAAACTTTAAGAACGATAGTACCTACACTACAGGGCATCCTGAGGATTAAAGGGGAAGACACACTCGAGTACATGGTACTTTACTCAATAACCAGAGGCTTGGGGAAAAGCTAAGACCTGCATGAAATCCTGCAGCAGGTGAGTGATGGGGCCAGGGGATGGTTCTAAGCCCATGTCGTTTAGTTTACATATCGCATGCCAAGACAAGTCACCTGTTTCAGGACCTGCAGAGGGAGAAGCCAGGTGGCCATCCTGTAGCAACCCTCTCCAACCCTTCTGAATAGTGCAGTCTGTGTGACTTACCTTTCTGGGCTTCCTCAAAGCGGTCATTCTCTGCTAACCACTGTGCATAGGGTACATAAATGTCATCCTTAAACTCAGGGTGCTTCTCACCCAAAGCAAAGGCCTAGAGAGAGAGGTAGAAGATTCTTTTTAAAAAATTATTTTATTTTATTATTTTTTAGGTAGAAGATTCTTAATGAAGCCACCCCCACAGCCCCTAAAAACGTGGCACTTGGCTGAATCTGTTAGGGATGTCATATTTTCCCAGCCTGACAACTCAGAGGGGGAGAGTGCCTCCCCCTAACCACCCCCAACAACACAAAAACAAACCAGCTCTTTGAAAACAAAAGGCAATTAACAGCAATATGCAAGCGACTGGATTCAATAACAACACAGTCTGTTTCTGGACCACAGAAGCGGCACAGAATAGGAAACATTTTATTTTGAGGGTGTGCGTGGGTTCTTGTAGCACTGCAAACAGATTTCTTTTAATTGCAGGCAACACCTAAAGAAACAGGATTGACATTATCATCATCACTCCCTACTAGCTGTCAAAGATGATTGTGGGACATGGTGCTTCGTCCAAAACTCAGAGCACCTGCCAGGCCAGAACAGGAAGGAACTGAGGCACCAGGAGGGGGTTTCTAAGATGCTCCAGCTGATGTTTCCTGAGAAGTCTGATAAATTGATCTTGGGAAGCCATTCTTGGCCCTGCCCCTGGTCGCCCTGGTCTCATCAGTAACTTAGTCACCTCAGCAAATGGAGCCACTCAGAGGGCAGACAGGAGCCAGGCAACTCTTAGCCAGAAAGGGCCTGGCTATGGCTCAGCAATGAGACTGATCCTCACACAGGCACAGGCACAGGCACAGAGGGCTATCCTGGCTGCTCTGCCAGCCTCAGCCTCAGCCTCAGGATGGCCCTCTTGCTTTCCTTGCTGACTCTGCCCTTCACACGAGTAGTCGAGGCTGGACAAGGGGAACAGCTGCCCTTAAAATGGCTCTGGCAGCCCATGTCTGGAATAGTATAGTTGGGATTTTCTACCAAAGTGCCACGCAGTAGGTTTGAAATGTCTCCACTTCAGAGGTGAGGCAGAGGTGGCTCAGACCAACAGCAGGTACTGGTGTTGTCATGCTGACACTCATAGCCTACCATGGGGTTGGCCCAGAGCTGGCAGCCAATACCAATTTTCTGAATAAACGAATGATTTCCAGACCATTGATCCTTCCGTTGTGAGGGAAGCTTCTCCCCATCCCAATCCCCAGCTCATCAGTGCCTACCACCTGGGGCTCAGGACATGCTCTCTCACCTCCTCCCAGCGATGCACCTCCACGTGCAGCTGCACCAAGGACCTCAGGTCACCAATCTTCACGTAGGTCTCAGCAGCATAGTCAGGGCTACCCAGCTTCTTGAAGTAGTGAGCACACATCAGCAGGGGCTCGCGTTCGGCCTTGTCCAGCTTACGGGCAATGTCAATCAACCTGGAGAGGTGAGGAGGGCCTGGTTTTCTCAGGAGCAGGCACTGCACCTGTTTATTCAGCTGGGCCCCAAGTGCCATGGCTCCTGGGAGGTGCTCCACAGGTGGTTATGAAGAAAATGAACACACACTCCACAAACATTGCCAGAGTTCAGGAGTGGCCAACACCGTGTGCACCTCACACACCTCTCACCATGCGCTTCTCCACATGTGGTCTCCTGGAATCTTCCCGTCCTGAGAGGTTAGCATGGCACCCACTTTGCAGATAAGAAGCCTTGAGTCTAGGTGAGGAGGATACGCCCTGTCTGATACCCACAGCAGGAAGTGGTCGAATGCTCAGCCTGCACCATGTCAAGAATTCCCATGGGAAAGCCGGGGCGTGGTGGCGCACCCCTTTAGTCCCAGCACTTGGGAGGCAGAGGTAGGAGGATAGTCCTGAGTTTGAGGCCAGCCTGAGACTACAGAGTGAATTCCAGGTCAGCCTGGGCTAGAGCAAGACCCTACCTTGAAAAAAAAAATTCCCATGGGAAAGTGAAGGCTGGGATGTGAGAATGCCTCAGAGACTAGCACTCTGGGGGAAGAGGCATTTGTGGGGACTATCCTGGGCCTGGGAGAAAGACTGCAAGTCCTGGCCACGGTGCTGACCACAGGGAGGGGTTGTGGGGTCCAGTTGCTCACCACAGCTTCCCACTGGTGACCAGTCCTCCCACTGCTCATGAGGATATAGGGCTAAATGGGTCTGGTCAGCCCAGGGTTTGAAGCAAAACCAGCTCTTTCAGGCAAGGGCTCTACCCAGGCTGCTATGTGAGAACTGAAGAAGAAGCTGTAACAGATCGGCATCGGAGACAGGCAGGCTCAGGGAGGCCTGTCAGTCTGCACTTAGAATAATAATGGCATCTAAAAATAACACTGTTCATCAGAAAAAGGACACTTCTTTTAGGGGAAGGTGGCACAGGCAGCCCCTTAGAGCCCCTACCTAACCCATCTAATTCGGCTCCCTACTACAGCCAGACCTGGAAAAGGGACAGAACACACCGAATGTCTCTCTCTTGAACTGGTTAAGTGTCCCCAGGGGAACTTCATGTAGAACGCTTGCAAATGAAAATGACCTGAAAGCTAGAGGGGAATTGGGGTCCTGAGCCTGCCTGGCTCCTATCTGCATCACCCAAACCTTATAAGAGAATATTTGGGGTTACCATCTGAGCCTCTATTTTCATGACACACTATGCTTGGTCAAGGGAAGGGTGAACATTTAGTAGGGCTCAACCAGCCCATCCCCATCCCCGGGGCCTGGTCAGGCCCCTGCTCACTACCTATGAGCCACAGTATTCCTGCGTGAACAAACCAGGACCATTATCACCCAGACTCCTCCACTTAGGTCCTCTAGTCAGCTGGGTGACGTGCATGTGGACACACAGGCGTGAGCACGATGTCCACTGCCCATGACTGGAAGACACCCAGAGGATTATTATGCCAACTTCCAAGACTGACCAACCCATCATGTCTCTCTCCCTGCCCATCACTCCCCTGCCCACCTGACACCCTCTGTCCTACTCCTCTCCCTCAGACACCACAGCACTGCAGATCTACTGCTCTTCCTGTCCACACTCCTTCCCCTTCCTAACATCTACCTCTACCTCTAAAAGCTTATTAAGGCCCCTTCATGGAGAGACTACCTAGAAGACACCATCCTAGGGCCCTCCTCAGAGAATCCTCCTTCCCCAATGGACTGAAAGCTTTTCTTGTTCTTTTTGGCTCCTATCATTGTGTTATGGGCACTGAAGCCACCAAACTAAAGTCTGAGGCTCAGCATCATGACTTGCCAACTGCTTGGTGTTTGAGGACATATGTCCCCCGAGCCTTCACGTCTTCATGTGCAAGATGGGGCACAGACCAACCTGAAGGTATGGGGAGAAGCAGAGGCCTGTAAAGTCAATGCAGTGCTTAGGATACACAGCCAATGGCAACTCTGGCATCAGGGTGTGTCCCTTGGACTCTGCTCTTCAAAAGACGTGCTGCTTTGTTCAACCTCTGTGTCTCCTAGAGAACCTAGTTGCTTTCACGTTCAGATATTTAGAGAAATGCTCTTTTTCTCCCTTGTCAAAGCCCAGAATTGATATAATATGCTGCTAAGTGCTCCAGGGCAGGGACTGAAACCTACATGTCAACCCAGCCATGGCTGCCACTGATCTCTATGGCCTTGGCGTGCTCCCCCGCAGAGATGTACATGTCCACAGCAGCTTTGGGCTCGTTGATGTTTCTGGCCCAGTCAGCCTGCTTGGTGATTAGCATCTTTGTTTCCTTGGGGTCTCCAGATCCAAGGAAATCCTGAGGAAGCACAACAAACAAAAACATTCCAGATTAGGACTTCCTGTGCCAGCATTACATCAGCTCCTGAAAGCAGATTGGGGAAAGGCTCTACTTGGTTGCACAGGAGCCCAACCCTGTGCAGCTGAGTGTGAGGCAATCCCAGGTGTCCAGGAAGGGAGTGCACAGACCAATAGGTGTCACTGGCATGTCAAGGACTATGGTCCTCAAGGCTTCCTTCCCTTCACACTAACACATGCCTGCAGAGTGGGTGAGTGTGCCCACTCCTCAACCACAGTTTGATTCACATAATATGGATGACACCAAATGCCTCCGTCTGGGGCTGGGCACATCCACACACAAAAGAGGCCCAGAGATTGAGGTTCAGCCTTCTGTGTCCTCCCTTGGCCACCATCGTGCTCCACTGCCTAACCTGGAATTACTCCGTTGGCTTTGCTTTGCCCAAGATCAGCTAGTATCAGACAACAAGCAAAACCCTCTTTGGGTCATTACTTGGCACCAGGTCTTGTCTTAAGGTCAGGTCTTCAGGAGTGGGAACTTGATTGCGATAAGGCAACAGGAGGCCATAGTGGATCTGAGGTGAAGGAAGAGAGGCCTATGGTCTTTCTAGAGGCTCAGGGTTTGGGCTGTAGGGCCTGAGTTCCTCCTACTCCAACACCCAGCACAGGTGCCAGGGCCATGTCCAGTTTCCCTGGAACATGTGAGAAACAGCTTCAGAATGCTGTCTTTCTTCAGGTTAGAAGTGCCTTTCAACTTCCCAGCCCTCCTTCAGGATAGAGTTACATTGTTCCAGCCTCAGTGATGACATTAATCAAGGTGAGGCTTTTCAAAAGGGGAATTTAAGAGGCATGTAGCCCAAATCTGCACTGGTTGTGAGAAGTGGTTTGTCTGCCGGTACACTGTCAACTTCACAAAGTATAAAAAAGCATGCCTTTCTCCATGATCAACACTCATTTTTCAGGAAAGTACAGTCAATGTATGCTAAAACCCTCCTTAACAAGTAACTCATTTCTTTTTCCATTGGCCTTCAGGGTAATTATGTAGCCCCTAAAACCATGTATTAGGTTGGCCGAAGACAACCAAGTGTTTCAGGGAGGGAAGGAAGGACCTCGTCAAGCTGGTTCCCCTGGGAAGCATAGAGAAGGGTCTGAGGAAGAGCACCGACCATCCCTAGCTTGGCTCATAACGGATACTCTGCACTCTTGGCAGCTACAACGGCGTCCATTCTTCACGCCACATGAAGCACAGACTGCCTCCCTGGCTGTTTACAGGAGGTTAGCAGCAGTGAAAGCAGGCGTTACAAAAGCATAGCCTGTCCTTTGAAGGTGCTCGTGGGCATGAGACAGCGAAGGGAAGTCAGAAGCTAAGAAGAGCCACACAAACAGCGCATCTCCCAGGGTGACCCCTGGGCATATGGCTAGGCATCTCCTCCAGCCCAACTCAAAGGGTGCCACTTAATTCAAGCTGAGTCTAAATGGTTCCTTCAAGGTCCAACAAAGTGGGTTTTCAAAGGCTTTCTGGTTCCATGAAGCCAATTTACACGTTATCTGGGGACTATGGAAAAGACTTTACCCTGAAGTGGACAGAAAGAGGCTGTGCTGAGTGATGAATGAGACCAAACAGAGTTCTCATGCTTGGTGACTTTGATAAGGACATACTACATAAGAGTTAAGAGCATTATAACTCCCTTTATCACCATATAAACATGTCACTTATCTGGGAAGCATACAATTTATTTGTACGTGGGAATGTAATTTTAAAATTTTCCAAAAACCAGATTGAATCTTGGGAGGCAATTTTCGAGTAAACAAAAACATGCCATGTTAATAAGCACTGTATCTCCCTACCCCCACCATAATGTGTATGTACACATTTTCTGAAATGCAGATGACAGGGTGGGGCAAGGGGGGGGCTTGAAATGGAACCAACCTACTTGGAATTGTGATCAAAAATTAAAACTGAAAACAAGTACTAGAGTATTTACCTTCGAGGAGAGCCAGACCAGATGGAGTATATAAATGGATGCATTGTTGGGTGGGAGGTTACGAGTACAGGCAAAGCATGAAGAGGGACCCCAGGGTGGCCCCAGGCAGGAGGGCTGACTAGGAAGGTTTAAGAGCAATCACCTTGGGGTTATACTGACCTGCTCATTTTCTTAATCTTTTGTGTGTGTGTGTGTAGGAAGTGAACCCAGGTCTCAGGCATGGGAGGCACTTGCTCTACCACTGAGCCACGTCCCTGAGATATGGGCTGTATTTTATTATACTTCAGTCACATTCTTAGGCTTCCTACACTCTTCTCTGCAGTTCTCAGAACAACATTGAGCTCCACTACGCTCTGAGGAGGAAATGGAGGCTCAGCTACGTGGGAAGTGTTCATGTCATGGCCTCCCGGAGGAACCCACACTCACCTGTGCTCTGGATGCCAAGCAGGCAAGGCACTTTCAGCTGCACCACAGTCGCCAACCTCAGGAACAGCTAGCAGCCCCAGGAAGGACATCAGTTCCAAACAACAGCCTGGCTGTTTCAGATGCCTAAAATCTGCTCTAGGATTTACCCCTTTGGTTTAAGACTTTGTCTCTAGTTAAAATACTACCTCCAAAATGCACACACGTTTTGGTGTGCTTGCCATGAATGCTTCATGAAATTCTGTATGCACACGTGGTGGGAGCATGGTGGTGAGTAAGGAAAGCGAAGATGAAAATGCAAAAAGAGTCTGAAGTCCCAGATGTGAGCTCTGAGGGAGGAGAACCCCAGGTGGGCCCAGGTTCTTGTCCCGGTGTGGACAGGCAGTGACTCTATCACATGGTCTAACTAGAACCCAGTCATGTGCACGATGGCTCCATCTATAATCCCAGCATGCAGGAGGCTGGGGTAGGAGGAGCACTGCAAGTTCAAGGCCAGCCTGGACTGCAGACAGTAAAACCCTACCTATAAAAAAAAGGTGGGAGGGTGAGGAGATGGCTCAGTGGGTAAGAGTAATGCTACAAAAGCATGAGGACCAGAGTTCGGTCCTCAGCACCCACATCACATGCCCACCTGTAACCCCATTGCTGAGTGGGGCAGAGACAGAAAGATCACCCGGGATTTCTGGTCAGCCAGTCTAGCCAAAAACCAGGGAGCTCCAGGTTCAGTGGAGATCCTCAGGCATTTGGTCCACGTGTACCTTCAAAGGTCTAGTCCACCTCAGGACTAACCCTGAAGAGTGCCCCTCAAATGCAAAAGGACAATCTTCAGCGTTATTCATCATGTGGGAGCCACTGCACCTGCCAGGCTCCATGAGGCATGAGGGTGCGACCTGTCATGCTTCTCAGACATTCTCTTATGAATGTTACTGCAGAGAACACTGCACCCTGTCTGCTTGATAGGACCAGCTCGTGTGTGAGGATACTGATTCTCAGTGGCTCCTGACCCAAGTCTGAGGGAACCCGTGGAGACAGCCCTGAAGCCCTCAGCCCTGAAGATAGCACCATGCTGTTGCTGACTGTCATGTTCTGTCCCTTTAATGACAGCCCTCAGGGTCACTTCAGTCAATGTCAATGAGTAGCCCTGAAGGTCCCTTTGTCCATCCCCTTTCTGGGACCTTCCCTATCTTCTATTTGTACACCTCTTGGGACACATGACTTGGACACTGCACGTCAGAACCCTGGGAGCTCCTGGCAGATGTGGTGGGTTACCTTGGCATAATCGAACATGCAGAGATCAGTGTACATGTCAAGCGCGAGGTTTTCATGCCCACTCCTTCGGTACAGTTTGGCGGCCTCATGGAACTTCCCTTGGTAGGAAAACACTTCTGCCAGAAATAGGTCATTGTTGGTCTCTCCTCGCTTCTTCCTCTCCTGGAAAAATTAGAAGCACAGGAAATGGCCTTCACAGCACAGGCAGGAAGCAGCCTGTACAAAAGTGAGTAGCTGCTATCTCGAGCTGAGCTGAGCTCTTGGGCCTTCCTCACATGCAGGAAGCAGCCTGTACAAAAGTGAGCGGCTGCTATCTTGGGCTGAGGTGAGTTCCTGGGCCTTCCTACTGGAGCCCATGCTTGGCTCACGGGCTGCTCTGCCTCTCACCTACATTTTTGCTAGGAATGCTGGACAACAAAGGCAGACTTTTTTCCAGACCACTGAGAATCAAAAAAGAGGAAAACCTTTATTTGTTTAGTGGAAATTCCTGAATGCTGTTTTCCTGTGTGTGCCTCCAAAGCAACCACAGGACAGTCTGACAGTGGGCACTGCCAACTCATGGATAGTCCCTGAGCTCCCAAGATCTCCCAAAGCCTCACCCTGAGTGAGTGGCAGAACTATGACCCAGGATGATGACAAAGAGAAAACTTAGGGTTTCCACCCAAGATGGAGCTGTGAAGTAGGGTCACCAGTGTGACTAAGCCCCTACCTCTAAAGAGAAGAAATATCAAGTTCTAACATCCACTAGGTGCTAGGACATACTTTATACCACGTGGCCTCAACTACTCTCAGCAAATTACTACAGTGATGGAAGCTAAGATTCAAGATGAGATATAGGTCAAGGTCAGACAGAGCTTGCTCTTTATATCACCCAATTCTGCCTTCTGAAGCAAAGGATGGTCTCTGTCAGCACAGCTGGGTGCACGCAAGTACTTGGTGTATGTGCATGTGAATTTGTGCCCACTTTTGCTGTGTTGGAGCACATCCATTAGGCTACAGCTCCAGTATATGTAAACACTCAGTAGCACCCAGTCCCTCACACCAGCTTGTTTTTTAGTAAGCATGCCACACTAGAGGGAGATGAGACATAGAATCAAACTCCTAGACAAGCTAGTGAAAGTTTTAGCAGTTGGAGACAACATGTCTCCTAATGACAGAACTTTAAAAAAAAAAAAAACAACTGTCACATATTTCAGGCTAATCACCAAACAGGCTAAATTCTAATACTTAGAATGAAGTAGAATCTTGCAGTGAGATGAGGAGGTTTCAGTAGGCATAGGATGTAAGCCATCTTCATTTTTAGGCCACGGAAGGGCACCATATTCATCAGGTGTCAACACAGGCAGATCTTCTGCTAGAAGTATGTTACCATCTCAGCTACTAACAGGAGCCAGTGAGGAACCACAGCTCCCTGTGGTAATGCTGACCACCCAGAGGCAGGGAGCGCGGGCCTCAGAGCAGTAACACAGGATTAATCGAAGGCACTTTGCTTTTCTCAAGAGACAAATCCTACAAACTTAACTGACTTCTCAGCTCACAGCACACTAGTAGAGGCAGACATTCTCAACTAAAACATGACAAGTGACAAAAGAGTTGGTTCTCATAGAGGCCAGCTACTTTTGTGCAGAGACAAGTGGTATTCTGAGGCCCCAGGCCAGCTGTGCTAAGAGCCAGCCCTGAGAACAGGCAGTGCTGGCAGCCTAAGGAGATGGCTTCCAACTAACTGAAGACATGGATGGCCTGTGACCTAGTAAGGTAGATGGGGGGGGGGTGCCAAAGGGTAAAGATGGCAAGGCTTAGGGTAACAGACTTGACCATGGCCCCTTTGGGGGCATGACATAGCCTCTCTGGACTTTGGTTTTTTTTTCTCCCATAATACTGAGCTAACAATAGTACCTGCCTCAGTAAGTTAGGAACAGAGACATATTGGTCATGACTCAGGCACGGAGAACTCAACCAACAGCTACAGTGCTTCAGGTTTCACAGGCTTTGAGCCCTGTGGGCCTCCCTTAGTCGAGTTTTGCCCACTGGGCCTGGAACAAGTCTGGGCCCACAACAGGTGTTTATTCTGCTGAACTAAATTAGAGGGACAAGACATTTGCTGATTTCCTCACTGCTTCCATCTGGGAACTCAAATATGTCTCACATTCCCTTAGATTCACAATAAATCTGTTCAGGAGAAAAAAATATATGCCTTTTTACAGACAGAGAGTCCTGTGAAACACAGAAATTAAAAATAGCGTATGCAATCTCCCAGAACGGTGCCCTTAGAACCAGCTTCCGCAGCCCGCCTCAGGCTTGCTGAGCTTGGTGGACAAGGCCAGGATTCTCAGGCAGGCATGGTGGCCTCAATGTGGCTCAGGTATGTTTGGAAAATACCTCCGCCTCTGGCAGATTACTGGAGTCAGGGGAGAGGGCAGCTAGTTAGCCACCAGGCTGTGAGAGCCTGTCTTTGCCTCAGAGCTGTCCTGGAGGGAGAGCTGAGACCATTCCAGACAAGAAAGCAACGATCCAAGAGATCATCCAGCTATCAAGGGACAGACTCAGGAGGCTGTCTCCTGTGTAGCCATTCTGCCTCCCAGAGCAGACACCATGGCCAGTGTTCCCGTATCCATGGGGCTACCTCCGGCTGCCTTCTGAGAAGGAAGATGGCTTCATCTGTTACCTCGATGCTGCTGATCAGCTCCAAGTATCGTAGGTCCTGGACTCTGGTGAAGGCCTACAAGAAAGAAATAAAGAATGAAGTAATGAAGCTGGGGAGATGGCTTAGCAGTTAAAGGCACTTGCTTGTACAGCCTGCTGGCCTGGCTTCAATTCCTCAGTACCCATGTAAAGCCAGATGCACAAAGTGGCACATGCATCTGGAGTTTGTCTGCAGTAGCAAGAGGCCTGGCATACCCATGAGTGTGCACTCTCTCCTCTCTCTTATAAATAAATGATTTTTTTTAAGACTGGAATCAGCTGCCTTCTTGCTTTCCACAGGGGACTGGGGTAGGGGATACACATCAAGCTCTAAAAAGAGAGCCAGCAAGGAGGGAAGGCAAGACTAATTCATTCATCACTGTATGCTCAGGTGTGCCACCCAGTGAGTCATGGAATGGTTTGTCCTAAGGATTAGTCCATACGGAGAATGGCAAGAGTCCTGCGTGTATTGACTGTTTTGGATTAAGTAAAACAGAACTATGATCTTTCAGTCTGTGATGGAGCCCTGTCCAAGACACTGACTGTTAGGGAAGGATGGGCTGGGCTGACCCTGAGGCACTGGCCTCAGCAGAGTGGGCAAGAAGCCCACACAAATGTCTTAGGGACTTGGATGGGAAGCAAGTGATATCTCTGCTTGATCTGAAGGACCTATGTATACAGGGTACAAAGAGCTCACGGCAGCACAGAGGAAGAGTGAAAACAGAGAAGAATGAATCACCGTGTGTCTAGAAGAGACCTCTCACATACACCTTGAGCATAGAGCCCTGCTTGGATTATCAGCAGAGCTGGACTCTAGGGCATGGATCCTCAGTAGAGGCAGACTCTAGGGCATGGACTGCTAGAAAATGCTACTAAGGCTTCTTTTGCAGCTTTCAGGTTCTTTAAGGAGCGCAGGGAACAAACACTCCTTCATACTGCTCAAGTGTGCTTTCTGCACTGTCCATTTGAAATGGGCCAACGTGCCTAGAGGAGGCACGAATCTCCATGAGCTCTAGGATCCCTTACAGTTTAAATGTAGAATGAGGCCGGTCACTTGAGGTCTTTGCTGAGCTGTATGGCACCCTTCCTCCTAGAAGGACTGGGGGAAATGAGCGAGTCATCCAGCTTCTGGCTGCCTCACAGACAACCACAATGTGACTTCATCATCTTACCCTGCAGGGCCAGCATCCTGTCAGAGGCCATGGACCCAGATATTAATTTGACTTGGCTTCTGTTTCCCTTCCTCGTTTTGAGGCTCACAGTGGAAAAGTGGATATAGGCATATTAAACAGAACACCAAGTCTCCCTGAGCCAAGAGCCACACAAGCGCAAGGCAGGTACCCTGGTGAAGACACACTCGGTGTGGAAGCTGGGCAGTAGCAGAAGGCAGGATTAGGCAAAGCATTGTTTAGGAAGAACCTGGCAAGTGGGGCTTCTTTTCTTTTTCCTTCTTGCTTTCTTTCTTTCTTTCCTTCCTTCCTTCCTTCAATGAATTAGTTTCACTATATTGCTCCTGCCTCAGTCTCCTAAGAATCTGGGATAACAGGTGCATGCCACAGTGCCCAGCAAGTGGGTTTTCTTAAAGAACCGGAAAGGGCAAGGCAGCCATTGTGTGAGCCAACAGTCTGAGGGACCACACTGACTCGACCTGTTTCCTGAAGCAAGTACAGTCAGTCTCTGGTACAGGCAGTGGGAGGAATCTCCTGATGGGGTTCGTGAACCCACTTTCTCTCTGCTTCTGGGCTCTGGCTACTTCCTTTGCGAAAAGACAAGCTAGTGACACCCACTCCAAAGGTATTTCAGGGTCTGTGTGATGGGTTCTTGGATTCAAGAAATCCCCGTGGCTGCCCCCCCTCAGCAACAATATACAAAGGGGGTAAGAAAGAAGAAAGGAAGGAAGGAAGGAAGGAAGGAAGGAAGGAAGGAAGAAAGAAAGAAAGAAAGAAAGAAAGAAAGAAAGAAAGAAAGAAAGAAAAAAAGACTGTAGACAGATCCAGTTTGCGCACCAAGTAAGGACCCCAGTGGGTAGGGGACAGAGAGGAGGGAAACGGGGACACCTTCACAAGACTTGCTCATACAATGTACATACTTATTCATAATAAAGATAACTTTAAAAACACGTATAAAAATGAAAAAAGAGAGAAAGAAATCCCCATGGGAGTTCTCTGACTTCCTGCTGCAATCAGGTTGGAGTGACCAGTCAGTCCCGTGACTGTGACTGACCTCCACAGAGGGAAGCTCTGCACCTCAGCCAGCACTGAGCAACTCTCTGGTGCCATCTAGTGGACCCATTCCTCTAGGCCAGGACCTTCCTGCAAACTTGCTTAGGGAGTAGGGTTGGAGATTGAGATAAAATACCCAATCATAGCCTCTGGTCAAAATGTGGGGAATTTCTAAATATCATGTTGCCCACAAGAAATGTATATACAGTTTCTATTTTCCAGTTAAAATAACTAAGAAACACTATTCTAATGAAGTATCATGTACTTTCTCTTCTTAGTGCTTTTGGAGCAGAGCAGGGTACGAAATGAACCAGAGGGTTCAAAGCTCATTTTGCTCAGCAATCAGCCAAGATACTGTGCAGCCAACTCTACTATAGGCTGGGGTTAATTCTAGGTATACTGAGGTGACCTAGAGGGAAGGCAAATCTCATTCCCAGCTCAAACCAATAGAACACATCGAGGGATTCTGTTTATTCTTCACTAATGCTGGCATTTCTGGGTTGGAGGGGAGAAGGAAGCTCCTTCCTGGGTGCTGCCTCCCCTCTCCTTTGAGTTCCTAAAGCCTTCTTCTAGTACTTTCCTGATACTTAGCTCACCTAAAAATATGATGTAGTTAATTATTAGGTAACACTCTCCCTCTTGTACGTGAACAGAACTGGGGTCTTGCACATGCTAGCTAAGTGCTCTACCACTGACGTACCTTAGCCCCTTGCTGTAATACGGTTAGCATGTGCCCTCCTAAACTCCTCTTTACTAACCTAAGCAAGCCTCACAGCTCTGCAAAATACAGGTGGGGTACATTTGCATCTTCACCCCCACCCCATCCTAGAAGTCAGGTTGAGGGAAGCAGCACTGGATCCCAGGGCAGAGCTGGCTCTGAGCTGTACTCTGGTTCAAGTCTTGCCTACAAGTCCTGATTACCTGTTTATCATGAGGGGGCATGGCACACCTCTATAGCTCTCCCAACACCAGCCCAGTAGCCTGGGCAAAAGGAGACTCATACTTGGCTGTGAGAGACAGGGGCTAGAGGAGGAGGGGAGAGAGGTCACCTCAAGAGCCCATATGGAACCCAAGCTGGAAATACCCCTGGACTTTTTAGAATGTCCAGAAAGGGATAGAATGTTTTCTAGCCACTTCTCTAGTTTTAATTGCTGAAACTAGAAAATGACACAATCACTCAAGTCCATGAATCATGCCGCAAGGGTGTGGGAGACCTGAGCACACCACTGTCAGAATCTGAGAGCTAAGCCATCTCCTCCACCACATTTGGCCAAGTGCTAAGAACCGCAGTGGGCCCATGCTCTTATCGAGCATAAGAGCTACGGTTTACTGAATGCCTATCATGCGCAGGCTTTTATCTAGCTGCTTCACATAAATAATAGTTATTAAGATGACAACCAGATGCAGCTCTGGTGTCTGGCCCTACTGGCATTATATGTTCACATCTTCACAACTTGGTAAGGACAGGACCTAGTCTCTCAAATCCTCCAGAGAAGCAATCTTGAGAAGGTTGTCCAGGCCCACAGTGAGGGGCTGAGCAGAGATTGGAACTCATGGCAGTTAATTCCAGCTACAGTGAACTTCTGGCCCTCAGTATTGCCTTTCTGTCTCTTTAAGGGACCCTCCAAGGACCATTTTGTGGTTCTCACTGGCTAGATACCTACCTTCTTTGCAGTTTCAAACTCTAGTCCTTCCAGAGCTTCCATGGCCAGCTCACGCCAATCAGTGTCTGTCACACCCAAGCAAGCAATCTGGTAGGCTTCTTTGAACATCTTCCTGTCCAGGTACTGGTACATGGGAGCAGACTATAGGATTTCATCAAAAGAATTAGAGAAGATTCTGTTCAGAGTGGTGGAAAGAAGCAGATTCCAGCCAAGCCTGCTTCCAGATGTGTGTAATGACTTCTCTCAAAATGTCTGCCATGCTCCAGTGATCAATGAGCACCTCCTCTCCCCTCTCCACCCTGCCCACCTGGCTCTCCTATGCACCTTTCCATTCTGCCCACCTCCCCACTGAGCTGCAGTGCTCCTGGAGCTCACTTCCTATCCTCAGGCCTGCCTCACCATAAGAATCTTAGCCTCTTCTGGAACGGCTCTGCTTCTCCCCTCCTTATGTGAAATTCCCACTTGACTCTCAAGGCCCTGCCAGCGTGTCCATCTTCTGGGAACTCTGCCCTGATTCCTTTTTACCACTCCAAGAAGGAATTTAAGCTCTCCCTGAACTCTGAAAATCCTGGGGCAAGTGTAATTCTAGTTCTGTTTCTGGGGTGAGGTCCTGCACACTCTGTGGTAGCAGCAGGGGTTATACCCCCACGTGGCCACTCCCACACAACAGCCGGCCCTCCATCCTGCCATCTTGTGTGGGAACAAGTGACATGACTGACTGGAAGCCTGAGATCTAGGCTAGGTTCTTCTCAAAGAGACTAGTCTGAAAAAGGTAAGTGATTCTTCCAGACTACCCAAAAAAATCCTGGTGACAAATTCCCTAGGTCAATGGTACTGGGGACCAATGTCCCCTCAAGACAGGGATGCCTGGCTGTGAATATCTGTGAATAGTCCCTAATGGCTTCTTTAGTAGGGGTGATAAAGTACTTTGCATCTGTCCCAACAGCCCTATGCAAGATGTCATTACCTCGGTAATAGCCCAAGAGACAGGGACTGGGGGAAGACACCCAACTTGTCTGAAGACAGAGAGCAAGAAGTAACTTGACTCCAGGTCCTATGTCCTTCTTGCCTCATGCATGTACATGTATGTATGTGCATACATGGGTGTGCATGTGCACACCCCAGAGAAACCTGAGCTGGGCCTGGACATCTTTAACAATAAAAGGCCCTGTGCCTGTCTGAGGCTGCTGCAGAGACCTACCAGCCGGTACCTCTGTACTAATGATTCCCAAATGTGGAGTTGGAAGTGCTGTTTTCTCCATTTGGGACCTTTATCTTTTAAATTTCCGGTCCCATTTTTAAGCTTTAGAATTGAAGGAAACATTTTTCGTTTCAAGCCAGTCTACCCTCTGATGGTTTGTCTTTCTTATTGTGCTGTCTGTCACCACCTCCCTTCCTTTAGGGAGGCTGCTGGGTACAGGCTGGGAATAGCTGAACTAGATAGAACCTGGGGGCTGGTTTAGCCACATCCCAGCTAGGTGCCTTCTGGGTAAATCTGTGGCCTTCTGTTTAGATGCCCTAGCCAGCTGACTACTGTGGAAAATGAGAAAGGTGTTTTGAAAGTGACAAAGTACCCAGACAAAAATAAGCCCAGTCTTTTCTGCACACTAGCTGCATCCTTCCCTCCCTGCCTTCAGTGAAAGGCCTGCATGTTGCTGCCTCCCTCTCCAGACCTCCCTGGGCTCAGGTTTCATCCCTTCCTGGAAGTTTTTTTAAACTGCCTCTACCACACCACCAACAATGAGCTTTATTTGCTACATTCTTCATACACCCTGGTCCAGTCCAATTCTCTTTTGTGTCTTTTGTTATGTCATGACTGCCTGTAATAGGGAGTAAGAATTGGGACAGACACAACGTGAAGATGCAAGTAATTAACCCCATGGAGCCTATAGTCCCGGCTACTTAGGAGGCAGAAGAGGATTACTTGAATCCTGGAGTTCAAGACCAACCTGGGTAAGATCTCATTTCACAGAAAGAAATGAGGCCCCAGAGAGAGAAACTTCTCAGGATGCAGCAGGTTCAGGTGGTCGAGCCAAACCTCAAGCCAGCATTCTTTCTCCCAAACCGTGGGTCTTCCTGCCACCATGCTGACTGCCCCACAACAGAGGCCAGCACGGGGACAGGATCACTGGAACTCAAAAATGCAGCGCATGACAGACCAACAGACTAGTAACACAGGGACCTGCTTGTGAGCACTAACAGAACCACCGATGAATCCCTCTGAGCAGCCCCTTATCTGACTGCTGCCTTCCAAGCATGATGTCACCACAGCACCAGGAGTCTGACAGGCTTGCTGCCCTACTTGGCAGCTCAGACACACCAGTTCTTGCACAAGATGATGTAAATTTCCAAAGGAAACCAAAACTCCCAAGAGCAAGACAGGGGCTTTCTCCCGCTCTGGAGGCCCAAACCGCAGGATGGCTGGAGGCAGAGGGACAGATAAATAGCCTTTGTCTTGAGATTGCCTTTCCTAATGCTTGGCAGCTTTGGCCTGCTGCATCAGCAGGAAGCCTGGCTATAGCCAATGGCTTTGGCCACTGACTCATGAGGTCCTTGGCTAAGGGACCCTAGCGGCCTCCCTGGCTCCTCTTGACTGGCTGAAGCTAGAGAGCAGCAAACTGCATTTCTTTTTAAGATGGGGTAAAGCCTGTTTGGTACAGAGGAGAAAGAGCAGGCTCCGGTAGAGGTGTCTGGGTTTAGACACGAACAGGAGCAACAGAAATGGCAAGGAAAGAGTCCAGGGGATGCACTCGTCCCTTCAGCCACCATGTCCTGTCCACTCTCACCTCTCCTACTTTCTCTTTTCCCACATCAGAATTCACTGCACTGCCATTGCTTGATATCAGCTCTGTGTCAGACACTGTGTGGACACCACCTCAGTAACTCCTGCAGCAAGTGACAAGGGACTCCTTGGCTCAGAGGAAGATGTGGGTCTAGCCTGAAGGCCAGATGTGCAGGGCAATCTGTAAATGTTTGAACATCTTTTTGAAATTCCAGAGCCTTTGGCCTAGCATTTTTACATCTTGGAACTTATACCACGGAGCTAAGCTGGGAGAGATGCAGAAACTAAACTAGAAAGATGCCCACTATTTACAGATAGAAAAAGCCAGCAAACAATATGAATGTCCAACAGCAAGCTCTGGCACAGCAAACTCTAAAGTCATGTGACAGGAACTATAGAGGGTCCAAAGGAAGATGCTGATGGGACCGAGTGAGGAGCATGGTTGGAAAGACTCAAGGCAGACCACGTGACTATAGAAAAGGACTCCAGGAGTCTGGGATGCAACTCCAAGTCTGAGCACTCCCTCTATCACATCAGCATCTTCCTTTGTAAACTGTCACCTTTGGGGGAAACTGGGCAAATGTATAAGGAATATTTTTTTTTCTTGAGGTAGGGGTCTTGCTCTAGCCCAGGAATTCACTATGTCGTCTCAGGGTGGCCTGAAACTCAAGGCCATCCTCCTGTCTCTGCCTCCTGAGTGCAGGGACTAAAGGTGTGTGTCACCACACCTGGCTGCTATTTATTACAAATATGTGCTCCTACAATCATCTTAATGTCTGAAAATCTTGGAGAACTGCATGCATTGAAACAGAACCATGTTTCTAGTAGTGAAAAAGACAGATTACTAAGGATTATTATTATAATTTTCAAGGCATGCACCACCAGACCCAGCTTGTTTCTTATTTTTGAGTTGTGTGTATGAGAGACTGGGTCTCAGGTAGCCCAGACTGGAGTCACACTTACTGTGCAGCTTAGGATGGCTCTGAACTCTTGATCTCCCTTCAGGCCTCCTGATGCTAGGGTTACAGGCATGCAGCACTGTGTCCAGCTGGTTTTTTAAATATTTTATTATTTATTTACGAGAGAGGAGAGGAGAGGAGAGGAGAGAGAGAATGGGCACCCCATGGCTTCTAGTCGCTGCAAACGAACTCCAGATACACACCCCGCCTTGTGCATCTGGCTTTCCATGGGAACTGAGGAATCAAAGCTGTGTTGCTAGGCTTTGCAGGCTAGCGCCTTAACCACTGACCCTTATCTCTAGTCCCTGTTGCTTGTCTTCCTATGTTGCAGAGGTCGCCTTTAAGTTCACAATTCTCCTGCCTCAGTCCCCAAGTACTGGGATTAAAGTCATGTACTACTACACCAGCCAGATTACTAATTTAGAAACAATAATTCACAAAAAGTGGTAAATCTTCAATATCTAAATGTCATGGTCAAAGATGATATAAACTGGGTGTGGTGGCTCACCCCTGTAATCCCAACACTCAAAGAGGCTGAGGCAGGAAGAGCACTATTGATTAGGAGAGCCTGGACTACATTTTTGAGTTCCAAGACAGTCTGAGATTACAGAATGAGACCTACCTCAAAAAATAAGACAGGTGGGGCGTGGTGGTGCACTCCTTTAATCCCAGCACTCGGGAGGCAGAGGTAGGAGGATTGCCAAGAGTTCGAGGCCACCCTGAGACTACATACTGAATTCCCGGTTAGCCTGGGCTAGAGTGAGACCCTACCTTGAAAAACCAAAAACCAAAACAAGCAAACAAAAATGTGGTGTGAAGAAAGGTGATTAGCTGGGCGTGGTGTTACACACCTTTAATGAATTATGGTCCATTAACAAGAGTAAAAAGTACAGTAGGTCTGAGGTTTCATTTTTAGGTACTAATGCTTGCATAAATAAAATTCAAAAAATAATCCTCACATATCATTCCACTTTTATTAAAAATGCTTAGGGCTGGGCGTGGTGGTGCATGCCCTTAATCCCAGCACTTGGGAGGCAGAAGTAGGAGGACTGCCATGTGTTCAAGGCTACCCTGAGACTACATAGTAAATTCCAGGTCAGCCTGGGCTAGAGAGAGACCTTACCTAGAAACCCCCCCAAAAATGCTTAGGGCTGGAGAGATGGCCCAACAGTTAAAGGCACTTGCATGCAAAGTCTGACGTCCTGGGTTTGATTCCCTAGTACCTATGTAAGGCACAAATGGGTGCGTGCATGTGTCTGGTGTCTGTTTGCAGTGGCATGAGGCCCTGCTGCACCCTGTATCATTCTCTCTCTCAAATAAATAATCCCAGTACTTGGGAGGCTGAGGTAGGAGGATTGCTCTGAGTTCGAGGCCACCTGGGTTACAGAGTTCCAAGTCATCCTGGGATAGAATGAGACCCTACCTCAAAAAACTATATACTTAAAATCATAGCCTCTTAATTGTACATTATGCATACTATATATATATATATATATATATATATATATATATATATATAGTGTGTGGGTGAATACGTTCCAAAATGTTTAAGAACCATTCTCAGCTGGGCGTGGTGGCATACTAGTACTTGGGAGGCTGAGGCAAGAAGGTTGTGAGCTTGAGGACAGCATGGGCTACATACTGTGTGAGTTCAGGGCCAGCCTGGATAACTAGCAAAACACAGAACAGAAAAGAATGATTCTCTCATGAGTTTCTGGAGCTCAGGGTTTTCCTGGTGCTCCTCTGTTTCACAGCAACCCTCCTGAGAACAGTGCTCACTGCAAGAACAGGTAAGTAGGTGGCTACCAGGTGGGCTGCCTGCACAGCTCTAAGTTAGAGGACTATGCAGGGCCCCATGCTCCCTCACCGGCTCAAAAATCTCAGCCCACACACCTCCATCTTTTTGCATCTCTCACACCATGTGCTTGTGTATCTACCCTGCTGGGTCCCAGTTTTTCAGGCTCAGGTGGGCACACTGCTAATGCAGTACTAGCAGGAAGGTATTGCAGAGAAACCGAGGCTCAATGGGTCTGTCTAGAAACACACAAGCCGCAATGGGCACAGCAAGCACATCAGGTTCTGGGTCCACAGTGCCGTCTGTGACATCACACCTGCACCCCATGTGCCCAGCAGCTGTAGAGCGGTTACCTGCGGCACCTCCACAGCAGACATAGAGAAGACATGAAGGCAGAAGATCTTGGAGCCATTGTAGCCAACCACAAAGCCCTGCAGCTTCTGCTGGTGCACAGGAAAGGTACTGGCCTTGATGTTCAGGTAGCCTCCTCCTGAGAAGCACAGCATGTCCTCACACTGGGTGTTCCAGGCCACACTATTGGCATTCGGTTCCTGAGGGACAGGAATTGTGAGGGGCCTTAAGGACCATCCTGGGCTTTGGTGCCACCCCCACATTTTATTCAAGTCTCTGTCTTGAAGACTGGATTGTGCTGAAGTGCTGATGGGGACAGAAAGAAAGAGACAAGACAAAACTCTCTACACATTGGCAGAGTGTTGGAATTTTTGAATACACGCTACTTTTTTAAAAAAAGTTATTCCCTCCATATTTTGATTACCCGCCTTAAGTCGAAAATCGGCAACAGGGTTCCACTTTCATTGGTCAAACATGGGCTGTGGAGGTGGCTCAGCGGTTAAAGTGCTTGCCTACCACTAAGGTCAAACAGGGCAGGGGCACACTCAGTGATAGATGCTTGCCTAGCATGTGCCAGGTCCTAGGTTCCAGCCCCAGCACTCGTGCGCTCACGCACACAGACACAGACACACACAGAACATCTCTCTCTACCTGTACAGGAAGAGGGCTGACAGGGATAGATTCCAAAGGATTAATAGGGATTGCTTCTTTGTTTTTTTTCGTTATGAATATCTATTGTATTTTACAATAAGAATAGGGAGGTCTTTTTAAAATTAAAAAACAATATATTGTCTCTGCATTTACAAATATTAAAAATATAGTCACTCTGGGAGGCACCCCTTCACCCAGTATTCTGTACCCCATAAGCCCTGCAACCAGCAGAGGCTTACATCTTCTAAAATCTTTTATCATGAGTGAGGGTTACTTTTACAACGATTAAAAAAAAAATGTTTTCATCTGAAGGGTGAAGGGCGGTGGAGCAGAGAATGGAAATACTGGATCTCCTGGGAACCTGCTAACCACCTCCAGGTGCGGGCATAGGTACTGCTGATGCTAGAGAGAAGGGAAGCAACATTCAGGGCCTACTTTGTGTCCGTGACTGAACAAGCAGAGCAGCATCTTGCTTATTCCTGGGCTTTACTAACTTGCTCCAGATCACACAAGCGATTCAGGCCCGACTCAAATCCAAGTCAGTCTGAAGGCAGTGACTGTGCTTTCTTTCCTCTAAACCCTCTGTTTCCTCTGGGAGTCACTTGTGGGTTAGTGGCAGCCAGTTAATATTGTCAACTGACCGAGGCAACCAGACCCTCTACCCCACTGATTCTGTTGCCAAGAACAAGGAGGGCTCTAATAAAAGGACCTAAATCTGCCCATGACATTTCTCTGCAGTGGAAACCAGTGAGCAGATGCACCAGTTTTGAGGACACTCACTTTGGAGAAACTAACTCTGACCTACAAAACCCCTAAGAGGCCACCAGTCTGGCAGAGAGCCAGCCAGGCACTGGGCATGCAGCCTCTGGGTTTTCTTCTCCAGTAACATACTTCTTCCTGCCACAGGACCAAAGGGTATATAAAAAATGCCTATCCCAAGCTCTACAGCATCCTTGTGAAGGAAGTAGAAGAGTGGATGTCATGGTTTGATCCAGGTGTCCTCCACAAACAAATGAATGTGTTTTCAGTGATCGATCCTCAGCTGATGGCAGTTCGGGAATCAGAACCTCACTAGATCTGTGTCATTTGGAGTGGGCTTATGGGGGTTATAAGTCAGCTTCCCCTTGCCAGTATTTGGCACACCTTTCTGCCATTGTTTGCAGTGCTGTGGCAAAGGTGATGCCCACCCTCTGCTCATGCCATCATTTTCCCTGCCACGATGAAGTCTCCCCTTGAGTCCGTAAGCCTAATAAGTCCATTCCTCCACAAGCCGCTTTTATTTGGGTTCTTTCTGTGCAACAACTAGAAAGCTGACTGGAACAGTGGACTTCCACTTATTCCTCCCCTTCTTTCACACGTAACTGTCTTAGGTTAGTCATGGCAACAGCCAGTCAGAAAGGAGACTCCACCATGCTAACCCATCCAGTGGACTGTTCAGTAACACTGCTCACTATTAATGCATGGCTGTTACTTGCCCATCTTACTGACAAGGAAACTGATATTGAAAGAGGCTGGTCATTCACCTGGTACCTGGGGCCTCTCAAACTCTACACCTGTGGTGGGCTCCAGTATTGGGCATCTGTTGCAGGACTAAGAGGCTAGAAGAGAGTCCTAAGTCAAGGACTTCACCTGAAAAAGCAGCTCCTTGGTGTGGGTATCATACACCAGACACATGTCATTTTCATCCACCACAGCCAGCTTGTTCCTGGAAGCGCTCATGTCCAAGCAGCGCACGGCTGTAGCCTGCTTCAACAGGACAATAGCAAAGAGATTGTCCACAAAAATCTTCAGGATCTGGCGAAATTTCAGAGAAAAAAGTGTGAGTCACCATGGCAACCAGACCCTGGACCACTGCCAGGCTGTTGGAGTCCCATGTGTTCTACAGGAACAACACCCACTAACTCCTGAGAAGCTGTGTGCAGAGAAAGGACTCATTAAAGAAGTGGAGGTGGGAGCCCATCCTTAGGAGACCAGGAGTGGTTCATCAGAGGTCACTGAAGCAACAACAGGTCTAAGACATGCTAGGTTCACTCCAGTGTCCACTTGAACAGAGAATTTGTAAATGACATCACTCAAACCATGGGGTTCGAGAAGACCGTTTAGCAAGGATCTGAGTTGCACACGAACACAGGAAGAGGCTACTGTAAACACTGATGAGACATCTGGTGTAAAGTAATAATGATGATGCTGATGATGACAGCTGCCATTTATTGACATCCCTGTTTTTTAAAGTCCTGTGAAAAATGTAGTATTTTCCTTATTTGTAAAATTTGAGCCTCAGAGAGGCAAAGTGATCTACCCAGGGCCCCACAGCTAGCGAGCAGCCATCAGAGGATGAACTGATCCCTAAGTCCATGCTGTCCGCCTCACACAAGATGTGACAGCTGACAGTAAAGAAAGGAGCAGGCTTTTCCCCCCACTGGGATATTTCGACAGCTCCCACTGATAGCATGCTCTGCAACTTCCGTCCCCAGCTAAGACCTGACAAGCCTTAGCCACAAGCCATCTGCTACACAGCTTGGCTCTCAGGCTAATGCAGTTATATTTTCACTTTCAAATTTCTATGTAGCCCTCAAAGAACTTTTGTTTTGAGCAAAGAACACACAGAGAGAAATCTGTTTAACTTTATATAACCTAGATTTCCTGACTGATTTGCTCAAAGGACCCATTTTTCTTATAGCTCCTAGCAACACCCTGAGAACCCAGCACTGTCTAGGACTCAGACAGTCCTAGATGATGGGTAATCCAGGCACTGCCTAATAGGGATCTAACTAACCTCAGTAAGTGATCTCTGCCTGCCTCTGCAGCAATCCATTAAAGCTGTGTCTCCAACAAATCGCCACCTTCTGAGTGACCTTAAGCCCACTAATCCCTTCTACATGCAGCCTAGGGGCTGTGGCACCAACTCTACCAGGCAAGGCGCATGCTGAGTCTGAGGGCCACTGTGCCTTTGGTCTGAAGCTGTCCTCATGAAAGTAATCCCCCTCCATGCTGCCCACATCCCTCCTCAGGTAACCCTTAGATGGAGTGCCTGCATCTGCCTGTGGTTAACAGGCCGGACAAGTGGCTCCAGGAGACTCACCTGACCATTCTTCAGGCCCACCAATAGACCTTCCCTTCCAGCAGGGCCACCGATCACCTTGATGTACCGAATGAGAGACTCCATCTGCCACTCTCGCTCCTTCACTCCGCTGAAGGACAGACACTGCAGCCGTTTCTCCTGAGAAGCAATCCTGGCTCAGCACAGAGGTTTGGAGAATGAGCCCTCCCAGACCTCCCAGAGAGGTCTTCCTGCACCATCACTAGCTGCCTAACCCTGCGGTCCTCATGCTGCCATTGCTATCACTCCTGCAAGGCCTTCTGAGGAGCCGTCTTCCACATGGACCTCCACAACCAGAGACAGCACTCAGCACACTAGCTTGCTGTGCCCATCCTCCAATGTGTGGTGCTCCTAAATTACATCTAAGAGTTTCTGGACTCTTTTTAAAAAATATTTTATTTACTTATAATCAGAGAGATAGGGAGATGGGAGGGAGGGAGGGAGAGAGGGAGGGAGAGGAAGAGAGAGAGAGAGAGATAGTATGGGCACACCATGGCCTCTAGCCACTGCAAACGAACTCCAGATGCATGCAGCAATTTGTGCATCTGGCTTACATGGGTACTGGGGAATTGAACCCAGGTCTTAGGCTCTGGAGGAGACCACCTTAACTATTGAGCGATCTCTCCAGCCTCAAAGTTTCTAGACTCTTACAGAGATTTTAATAGTATTTTACACTACAATTCCTCAAGGATGTCTTCCTTTTTGTCATTCCAACAGGCCATATGTGAAATGAAATCCACCTCTCTAGGCTTTTCAGTCTTTCCAAAACTTCTCTTGGCTCGACACTTTTAGAAATCTATGTTGAGATAAACCATTAGTGGTATCAGGGCCTTGTACATGCTAGGCAAAGTGCTCTATCACTGAGCTACATCCCTAGCCCCAAGAGAAAATTTCTTCTGTGAAAAAAAACCTCTCAGGGTCCAAAAATGTATCTCAATTGGCTGAGTGCTTGCTAGCATGCACAAAGCCCTCTGTTTGATCCAAGCATGGCTGCCCGTGCTGGAGTCCAGCACTTGGGAGATGGAGGCAGGAAGATCAGAAATTCAAAGTCATTCTTAGCTACATAGTAAGTTGTGAGCTACACAAGACCCTGTCTCAAAAAAAAATTTTTTTTAATTGTAGCAAGACCCTACCTTGAAAAACAAAAACAAAAAAACAAAAAAAAATTTTTTTATTTTTTCAGGGGAGAGCATGAACCCACTACCACAAATTATGCAGTCGAGTTTCCCGCATTTGGGGAAATCGCAAGGGTCAGCACATCTGGAATGCAATGGATAAGCCTCACCCTGGGGAAACCACCTTCGTGATCATGGTATCTCCCCTGTCAGGTAAGTAAAAAAAAAATTTTTTTTAAATCAAGAAATAAAGCTTTCCTGATTATCAACTTGAAATAAATTTTTGTGTGCAGATGCTTATCAAAAAAATTACCCTATCCAGATGTGCTGCTGCAAGCCTGTAAACTCCACATATGAGTTTGAGAATCGACTGAGCTACACAGTGAAACTCTATCAAAAAAAGAAACAAAAACTCAAGAAACATGAAAATCTTCATTTGGTGGAACAACTAGTCATGTATTACAACAGATCTAATCCCTGTAGGACAAAATGCTCCTCAACACAAACTCTTCTGGCTTGTGCCCTCTTCAGTGATGTGAGTCATCTAGATGCCAATATGATGAAGAGTTTGATAGAAAGGGATAGGTTTCATATTATTTATATGTAAACAGAGAGTGAGAGAGAGAAAGAAGGGGGAAGAATGGGTGTGCCAGGACCTCTAGGCACTGCAAACGAAATACAGATACATGTATCACTTTGTACATCTGGCATTATGTGGGTATTGGGGATTCGAACCTACACATTTGTTAGGCTTTGTAGCAAGTGCCTCAACTGTTGAGCCATCTCTCTAGCCCTAGTAACCAGTTTTAAAATCAGGAGGTGGAGGGCTGGAGAGATGGTTCAGGGGTTAATAGTGCTTCCTGTATAAGCAATGAGGGCCTGAAGAGACCACTCAAATTCTATCCCTCTGGACCCATATAAATAGCTGGGCATGGTCACACATGCCTATAACGGTCCCATAGAGAGCATGTAACCAATTTCATGGGGAGCAGGGACTGCAGAATTGCCAGGGCTCTGGGATCAGTAAGAGACTGTGGCTCAAGTAAGAAAGGCAAAAGAGCAGTGGGTGAGCACACTCCATCGCAGGTAAGTCAGGGGCACCAGATGGGCACACTCTAGTGCGTGTGCACGAGTGTGCACACACACACACACACACACACACACACACACACACACACACACACACACACGCGCGTGCATGCATGCACGCACACATGGGGGGGGCAGCTTCCCACCTGACAGAGGATGATGTGGTCGGCACACACCACCAGCAGATTGCACTCAAACTTCTTGATGATTTTCTCCTTCACCCGGTAATGCATGTCTGCCGAGTCATCTGAGTACAGCTCATAGATGAGGATTTTCTCAGGCAGTTGGATAGCTAATCGATTTTTGTAGATGGCAATTTTCTTGACAAGCTCTTTGCATTTAATCCGAACTGTCAGAGGTAAAAAAAATAAATAAATAAATAAATAAAATCAGGCTCTAGCAAAAGGTTAAGTAAGGTAGAAGGCAGAGAAATTAAAAGCCATCATGTACTTAATGCTCCTGGCAATTAGAGTGAGGCTCTCATTAAAACCTTGACATGCCCAGCCCGCTCTGCTGAGCCCTGGGTCCAGAGCTATATACAGCACAATTCTTATAGTCCAGAGATTACAACTCAAGATGGAAAATCAAACCTTTAGTGTTGCTACCCTTTGCTGATTATGTCTACAGTCCTTCCTCTATGCAGCATGAAGAGGCCCACCTACATGACAGATCTCACTGCTGGCAATGCCCCTGTCACCTCCTTTCCCACAGGAAACAGCATGCCTGTATACAGACCAGGTGGGGAGAATGTCCCAGAAAGGACACTGCTGAGCTGTCCCAGTGGCTATACTCCCAACATTCTGGAATCCTAGGTGGTGACCACAGAAGCCCGTCTAAATCTACAGGATGACTATCAGCCCGAACCCCTATTCAACGGCACCTGGCCATGAGCTGGGGCCAGCACACCTGGACACAAATGCAGCTGAAGTAAATGAAACTTGGCCTTCTTCACCATTAGAGTGAGCAGAGGGGAGACTGTCAGAGCTTGGACTGACTGTGCTAAGCCTGGATTTCTGATCCTCTGACTAAGTCTGGGCCCACCCACTGCCCCTGCTTGTCTAGCAAAAGGAGTCACCAAGAGGCAAGTAGAGGCTGAGCTAAGGGACAGACTGACTGACCAGAAGACAAAGGTCAACAAAGATGGGTGTAGTCTAGCCACCCTAGCTCTGATTTGCCACATCAGCCTCCCTTTCTCAGGGAGCCCATGGACTCACTGGAATTTATTGCAAAATTTTGTGAGGTGGTACACTTTTTTAGAGACAGAGTATATTTTGATAGGTCCTCAAAGCTTCCTATATGCCCCTATTACAGCCAAAAGAAAAAAGAAACAAAAAAAGCAAGGCCAAGGAGAAGCATTCCTTATCATTTCATATGCCATTTAACCAGGTCTCTCTATTAATCCCTTTCCCAGGGTCTTCAAGGCAGAGACTGACCTGTCTTTCTTACCTTTCTGCTCCGTGATGAGGTGCTGTACAATGACGTCGGTCATGCTATCTCTGTAGGCATACCGGTCCTTGTAGAGCCCATGGACTGTACTGAAGATCAGCTGGTAGAAGGAAATAGTGCCATCCTGACAGCCTACCACCTGCAGGGAAGAAAGAAGGCTGTCAATTCCCTCCATGTGTCAGGAGCAAGCACCAAGGATCGGACTGGCTGACCACAGCTGATGTTCAGGGTCTTCTCAAGCAATAGCTGGCAGGATGAGCTTCCTCAACTTACCACATAGTTGGAATCGGGTTTCGCTTTACATGTCCACACCCAGGAATTCTGTTCCCCAACAGTCCCCAGTCGCACTCCATCCTTGGTGAAAAGGGATACTTGCTTGTCTGATCCCCCTATCAAAATGTACTCTCCTTTAGAAAAGTAGCTGACGCAGCAGGGGTCAAAACTCAGTGGTCGATCCTTCCCAATCTGAGAAAAGAGAACACATACCAAGTGAATAACCATTTCTGAGTCCATAAAAATCAATACACCAACCAAAAAGAGCTTCCCCTTTAACCTTAGGAGGGGGTATTAGAAAGGGAAGGGAAAATATCCTGGGCTATTCCATCACTGGCACAAGCCTTTCCATCTCCTCATCACTCACTCCTCCCCCTCCACCCAGTCAAATTCTTGGCCCCTAGAGTTTGAAGCATCTCCCCCAGACTTAATTGTGCAAAATCAGGTCTTAGTTCCTCAGCCACTTGGCTGCCAGGTCGGGCCTTTCTCCATACACCCTCCTCACAGCCTTTGTTATGATTCAACAAGGCCCCTTCAGCTTTTTAAAAAATATTTTATTTATTCATTTTCAAGCAGAGAGAGAGAGAGAGAGAGAGAGAGAGAACGAACCAGGGTCACCACCTTGTGGCTCTGGCTTATGGGGGTACTGGGGAATTGAACTGGGGGCCTTAGGCACTGGAGGCAAGTGCCTTAACCACTGAACCATCTCTCCAGCCCCAGCTTCTTTTCTCTGTTTATTTCCTGAGCTTATGCAGTGCAAAAGACTAATCTTTATTCTTTATTCACTTTGTTACAGAAATAACTCTAGAAACCTGTTTTTTCTTCAGTTTTAAGGTCAATTTACAAATATTTTCCTATTTATAAATCCAGTTAAAGTGAACAGTCGATCTTGACAGTTTAATGAATGCAATTTTGAACAGATAAAAATCCCTTAGTCAAAGCCAATTTCAAATTAGGTCATTTCAACTAATTTAAACTATAATTATAAATTTAGTGTATTCACATTTCCTTTCCTTTTTAGGAATTTCAAATGCCTAACAATCGAAAGTTTAATAGAAAATTACAGCATCTGAGTGGTGATGGGGAGAGGGCGAAGGCTGGGCAGGGGCTGAGCTCTGTTGGCCCATGCTCAGGAGTCCCCTGCAGGTAACAACCATTACCTTTGGACCAAGCACAGTGAAACAACTGAAGACAGTGGAAGACCACAGCAGGCAGGACCTGAGAACGGCTCAAATCAGGAAGGGCCACATGCGAGCTTCCCTGGCCTTTTAATGACTTTTTCCCTGCACACAAGCCTTGTCAGCACAGAATCTGATATATACGCTGTCTGGAAATCCTAGTACTTTGTTGAGTAAGAGCAGTAAAAACTAACATCCTTTAAACATTACCTTCCAACTGTTGCTAGCAGTATACAAAATTTACATGTGAAAAATTAGCTAAAAATATAATTATAACTGAGTTTTTATACAGTCTTTATATCCCAAATAAAGAGAGTTAAATTCACTCATCTTTCTAGATTCCTTAGAATTTTTATAGAAAGATTCATGTGAAGCCGGGCATGGTGGCACACGCCTTTAATCCCAGCACTCGGGAGGCAGAGGTAGGAGGATCGCTGTGAGTTCAAGGCCACCCTGAGACTACATAGTGAATTCCAGGTCAGCCTGGGCTAGAGCGAGACCCTACCTCGGAAAAAAAAAAAAAAGAAAGATTCATGTGAGATTTTGCTTCTTCCTCCAGGCTTTTCCTTTTTCTTGCCTTACTGCACTGGCTAAGATTTTCAGTACAACCTTGAATAGAAAGTGACAGTGGAACTTTTGACATGTTCACAATTTTAAAATGAAAACCTTCAATGTTTCACAACAGGAAATGCTGATTGTAGGTTTTAATGTATACTTTTTATTGGATAAGTTCCATTTTGTGGAATGGGGATTTTCTGTTATTTTGTTTTGCTGGTTTGTCTAATATATCCCAGGCTGGCCTGGAACCCAACCATGTAGCTGAAGATATTCTTGAACTTAAACTTACGATCCTACTGCCTCCACCCCCCCCAAATGCCATAGTCACAGGTGTGGCCACAATGCCCAGTTCTATGCAGTAGGGGGGCACCCAGGGCTTTCTGCATGCTAGGCAAGTAGTCTACCAAGTGAGCTACAACTCCAGCCTCTGAATTAAAAGTTCCATGTGGACTGCTCATGACTCATGCCTATAATCCCAGCACTTGAAAGTCTGAGGCAAAGGATTGTCACAAATTCTCAGCAAGCAGATGAGCTCAGCTAAGATTTTTTTAAATTTTTTATTGATAGCTTCCATAATAAACCATTATAGATTTAAAAAAATTTTTTGTGGTGCTGGAATTCAGGCCATCCTAACATGTATTAGGCAAGCTCTCTATCACTGAGTTAAATATACCTCAGCCTAAGAGCAGAGTTTAAGGGCTGGAGAGATGGCTTAGCAGTTGGGGTGCTTGCCTCCAGTGCCTAGGGCCCCGGGTTCGGTTCCCCAGGACCCACGTGGGCCGGACCGCAGGGTGGTGGCCCTGGTGCTCTCTCTCTCTCTCTCTCTCTCTCTCTCTCTCTCTCTGTATTTCTCTGCTTGAAAATGAATAAATAAAATATTTTTTAAAAAAAGAGCAGAGTTTAAGTCAAACCAATCTGGGGTCCAGTATTCCCCAGCCATGTGAGACCTTGAGCTACTCATTTCTAGAAGCACAGAAGTAAAGCTTTGTGTCACAGGGCTGACAGGAACTTTATGACAGAAGGCATGCAAAGCACGAAGCCTTGAGCCTAGCATTGGGTATCACAGCAAATGCTCAGTAGGCACTTAATGACAGTCATCCGTAATTCCTAATAATACAACCTAGAAATACAAGTGAAAGACATCAGAGTGTTACCTACCTGTTTTCCACTCAGTTGGTAGAAGGAAAGCTTCTGTCCCCAGTCAGCTACAGCCAGGATGTCATTATGTTCATCTCTAATCAACAGAAGACAAAAAAAGGTTATGAGGGGGCACAGCCTGCTGATGAGTGCAGCTAAGGGTTTAACAAACAACAGGAAAAAAGAAAGCCTCGCCAGGTTGTCAGGGAGCCAAGTGCTACACAGCCTCCCAAGGCCAATGGTTGCATTCAGCCCAACTCATCAATCAGTCCAGTGGGCTGAAGCAGAGGCAGGTTCAGCCCTCCTGGGATCTGCTACTGCACTGACTTCATGAGGGGCCCGAGCTGGGACTCTGCCAGAGCTGCAGAAGGTGCACCTCTCATTTCAGAGCTTCCTGGGATACAACTGGAAGGAAGAACATGGCTGCAGATCCAACAGCCCTCTCCTCATGGGAGCTAGTAGGGAACACTGCTCAGGGTAGGAAGTATGGACTGAGTTTTAATAGAATGGAATCTTGGTTGTTCTCCCTGCAGAGGGACAATGACACCTAATCCCAGGGTCTCTTGCAGTTGGGGTTATTGCACAGGTGAAATGGCATCTGATTAACCTGGGTTTTAAAAGGAGGAGTGGGATGTCTCAAAACCAACAGCTATAACTGAAACAAAGCCTGTGAGACCAGGGTCTTGGGACTGGGCTGTAAATCCAGCACCTGGGAAAAAAGCCCTTGGCTCAAATGAGGATTTAGATTAAGAAAGACTTCCCAAACTTTGAGCATGGGTCTTATTCTCCCAAGATGACTGCACCTTTATTAATTCTGGATTCCCAGAACCCAGAGCTTGATGGTCACCTGACATGTCCTGTACAGCCTTATAAAACCCAGCCAGGGGTGGCAGAGAGGAGAATATCCCAGGCACTAATTCATAACTAAGGGAAAACTAGAAAGGTCAAGAAGGATGCTGGTGTTGGCCAGGGATACCCATGAGGTCCCCCAAACAATGCAGGCCATTGCCAAAACACTTGATTACCTGCCAGAGCCTAACCCTAACCCTATTGCTAAAGACACCACTGGCTTCCGTCACAGGACATCAGAATGTCAACCTGGAACTGAAAGGGAAACTAGCCCCCACCTATGGGAGCCGCTGGAGGAAAACAGTCACCAACAGCATGAATAAGCAGGAAACCCGACAGACACAGACACTTGTGCAATAGTGGCATAAAGACTCTGTGGGTAACCAACTGATTTCTGATTGGACATGAGGCCAGCTCAGTGGGAGAGAACTCATATCTGGTGCTGGATACCAAATCAGAATCCCATTGTTAGGAAACTCAGACCTCAGAGAGGAATCCCCACTGCTTTCTGGAGAAGAATGGGTTTGCACACCAAAAACAAAACAAAACACCTCTCAAATCTGCATACTCCCTTTAACTCAAGCTCAAGCTCTCACTCTTGTTTGAAGAATCTGCTTTATTTTACAGATGGCAGAGAAAACAAAGGAGAACCAATACCCATCAATAAGACAAGAAGTTAGCCAACTGCCCACTATGAGACATGCAACCTCTACCACATCTGCCAGGGCCCGGGAGAAACTGCAGTGGAATTGACGACATGAACACTGTTCTTACTGCTAGCCTGACAACCAGCCCCAGGCTGATGGTGACAAACACGGTGATCAATCAAAACTTATCAAGATAGAAATCCAGAAGCTACAGAGAACTTAGCACTAAATCAGACTGCCAACAGGTCTGCTATGGCTCAGGGAATGTCGTGGAAGAGGGGGTGGAAAGATTGGAAGAGCCACAGAGTGGGTAGGAGTACCCTGAGGCAGGGCCCTACTACCCCACAATGAATACCATCACCCACTGAGGAGGGTATCTCCAGGGGAGAGGAGGTAGAAGAGAATAATTATTATAATTAACATAAAATAAAAATTAATATATAAAAGAGGGATGCTGGCAGGAAGAGGCTTACTGATGGACTTGTGTGACTGGCACTGAAAACTAAACATAAGCCAAGAGAGCAGCTGCCAGTGAGCACCTCCAGGCTCCAGGCCGGGCTCTGCTCCTAGGAGCTGGATTGATGGCTTTCAACCCACCAGGTCCCAATTCAAGCAGTTCACCCATATTGAATAATAAAAGGAACTGTTCTGTCTGAAGCCTATCTCTCTTCCTTTTTTGTCATCACTTCCCACCTCATCACTCTGGGATTCTTCCAAGAAACCTCAGGTACAGGGGTGTAGTGAGGAAGGTCCCTAGCTAGAATACCACTGCCCAACCAAAACACCCTGCTGCCACCAAGGTTTCCGAGAAAAGAGACTTCCCAGCAACCAGGAATGGAGGGGTCAGGCAAAGATAAGGGTTCCTTCTCTGACATGTGTCCTAGCCAATGCAAGGTGAGGTACAGCATAAGACCAGAATAAGAAATCCATTCACTAACAAGGAAGTGTTACGTGAATCATGAGGCATCCATGCGAAAAGCCCTATACACGCATTGGGAGTTGAGTTTTTCAGTGAATTTCTAATGTTACTGGGAAGGGCTCACTCTCTGAGTTAACTTTAATAAGAAACAGGGTATGAGTAGATAATTACACATACTGAAAGAGAGAGGGGAAGTACACTGAGACACTAGTGGAGGTTTCTTTGGGGTTAAGAGATTTACAGAAATGTTGGGCCTTCTCTGGACTTTCCAGTATCTCCTTGTTTCTCACACCTACACAGGGTTCTCAGAGTAAGCTCCCCTTTGTGCGTGTGAAGGGGAGTGGGGAGGCACAGCAACAATTCCCTGGCCCTGCTCGGCTGCCCTTGGCCAAGGGGCTTCTCAGCATTTGCCCTGGCAAATCTGTGTCGGGCCTGGCCCTCCCAAGGAGGGTCCTCACTCCCTAGGACACACTCACGAGTTGTCGTCCCTGAGACTGTCGTCCTCTTCCTCTTGCTCTTCCTCCTCTGCCTCACTACCCTGACTACTGTACACTGTTGACTTCAGAGTGGAGGGGAGTTCCTGAAAATATCTGTTGACAATGGCATCCTCGGCATCCTCGTTCTCTCTGTTCATCCAGATACTCGCCCATCGGCTGCAGACAGTAAGCGGTTGTTCACAATCACATTGCCTAGGACTCACTAAAGCTGTAATTTCAAAACCTGTCAAAGAGCCCCTGCACCCTACCCGGAAGAGGACAGCTACCAGGTGCACTGGGCATCCTGCTTCTCATGAATTAAAAATGGTGGCCTGCAGCCACAAAGTCATCTGTGGCCACAAAATCAAACAGCAGGAACTCTGGGGTGGGCTAATGGCCTTTGACGGCATGAGATGCACATGGTGCTGCCTCCGCTGGACAGAATAATTCAGGAAGAAGTGCAATAACCTGGTGTAGGAAAGGCAACAGAATTAAGTAGCCTCCTAAATCAAGCAGACACCCACCTGTAAAGTGACACTGGGCTGGTAAACAAGTTCTTTAATTTACCTTCAGAGGACTCTGTGGGGATACTGATGGTTTAATGATATTATGGGATTGCACAAAGAGCCTATAAAGTCTTTTAGTCCATCCTCAAAGTCACATGGGTATAAAAGGAAAGTGTATGTAGGGTTGGAGCAGGAATATGTTAAGTATTTGCCTATTTCTAGGTCTCAGGGACATTTGTAGCCTTATTTTTGACTTTTGGGCAAGGGCAACAAAAAAGCTCATGAAAGAGCTATTTATTAATAGGTAGGCACATATTCTTCCCACACTTGATAGGGAAAACTGACAAAGGAAAAAGAGAAACACAGCAATCAGTTCCTAAGGAAACAGCCTTCCTTATGAACTGATTGAATATTACATGCACACACACACACACACACACACACACACACACACACACACACACACACACACACACACTTTGGGCTGGTCTAGAAAGCTCATCTGCTTAGCAAAATTTCTGGGATTCATTCCAAAACTCAAGATAGGTTCTTTAAAATCTCCATTTAGGGGCTGGAGAGATGGCTCAGCGGTTGAGGCACTTGCCTCCAGTGCCAGAGGCCATGGGTTCAATTCCCCAGGACCCACATAAGCCAGACCCACAAGGTGGAGGCCCTGGTGCGCGCTCTCTCTCTCTCTCTCTCTCTCTCTCTCTCTCTCTCTCTCTCTCTCTCTCTCTCTCTCTCTTTCTCTCTCTGTATTCTGCTTGAAAATGGATAAATAAAATATTTTTTAAAAATCTCTATTTAAAAAGAACAGATTCCAAACAGACCAGTCGAGTGGGTTGAGAGTCTTTCACACTATGAAGATGTTAGGAAGAAAGAGAAAGAACTCAAGGCTGAGAAAGCCCCTCTTCTTAATGGTATTGGCCCTAGAAGGAGGACAGCCATAGGGTACCTTGAAGGGTTCCAGGAAATGGACCACACTGGGGAGAGAGAGCCCCCTGGCCGCTCGATCTTCACTTTCTCCTCGCCATTTTTGTTCCGTATGCTGATGACCCCGTTGGACATCCCCAGAGCCAGGTACTGGCCATCATTTGTCCAGCTGCACACAAAGCCAACAAAGGGCATGGGAGAGGGAAAGGAACACACAGGAGGTAAGGCCAGTGAAGATAATGTCCTCATTTGAAGCAGTGTGAGGAGCCAGCAATGGCAGGGCTACAGTTTCATCACCCCTGCTTGTTTGTGACATAAATCAGAGGGCACAGCCTAGAATCCCACTTACTTCTGGAAGCAGCAGTGAGGCCTGCTCTCTGTGCCATCTCTACGATAGCTTGTGTCTGCTTCCCCGGACCAGCTTCAGTCTCTGCTTTGCTGCAATCCCCCCCCCCCCCAATTCAGGAGCTCCTTTCCTTTTGGAAAGCCCAGGTCTGTATTTTCCCAGTCCTCGAACCACAGGGTACCCTCAGAAGTATCACTACCAGCTACTGAGGGTCTTGGCATGCCAGGTGGGATGCTGGCCAGTTTGTGAGCAATCCATAGCAGTCCTATCAGTTCAGTGTTTTTATCACCTTCTGTCCATGAGGAACCTGAGGCTCCAGCTCAGAGAGATTAGTAACTTTCCAAGGTCACAGAGCCTGTCAACAACAGAATCTAGACTCTCAACTCAAGGCCTAGCATGAAAGCCTGCATGTCTCCCCTGACACAAGCTATAGACAAGGCTGGCCTCACATGTGCAGAGCCTCAGTCAACACAGCCATGCAGTGAGGAAGAACAAGCCGACTAGCCTCTGAGAGCAGCCTGTGGGTCTCCTTTGCTCTATGATTAGTCATGAGCCTCATCCATCAAAGAGACAAGAGGAAATACAGGAGCTCACCCCAACTAGCCAACCCAGACCTTCTCTGCTATGTGGAGTGAGAGGCATGTTTGGAGGAAGAAGGAAAACAAAGCCCATCTTCAGACCTACTTACCTGCAGCAGGTGATCTTGCTGTTGGATTTGTGTTTGGAGACAGACTTCTGCTCAGGAGACCATAGCCCTTCAGTACATGACAACAGAAAAGTCAACTAGACTCATTCAGTCAGTAAAGGGATCAACTACTGACACTTACACAACACCCCGTGGATTTCCAAGGTCTGTGCTCAGTGAAAACTCCAACTTTCACAGGTATGATACAATTTCCTTTCTATAGCACAGAGTGACAGAATCACAGAGTTAGTGGAGATTCATGGTTCCTGGGACTAGGGATATCAGGTGGCAAGGAGGGTGGGTGGGAAGTGAAATGGTTCTGTAGTTCAGTGATGGCATGCTGCTACATATGTGATATCAGCCCCTTTCCTGGTTTTTATGCTGCACAACAGTTGCCCAAGATGCATCTTCTGGGGGAAACTGGGGGAAGAATATGTAAGACTCTCTGTACTGTATTCGCAACTTACTGGGAATCTAGAATTATTCCAAAAGAAAAAAAAAGGGTAGATGGGAAAATTCTATTCAACTTCTCTGGGATTTAAATTTCAAAGAAAAGACAGATTAGCTCTTCTTACCTAGGACATGGCACCCAGAGAATGATACAGCATTTAAAGCAGTGAATGAGAGCAAGGTATAGTGGCTCATGTCTTTAACCCTAGCACTTAAAGACTGAGAGGAGGATCCCCATGAACTTGAGGCAAGCCTGGGCTACCCAGTAAGTTGTTCCAGGTCAGCCTAGACTGTAGTCAGACCCTGCCTAGAAAGAAGGACAGCCAGAAGATAGAAAAGAATGAGGCCTTCTGAGAGCCCACTTTTCTCTCTAGGCCTCTGCCATGACCCTCTCTGAGCTATCCGGTCAGTTTAGGCTTGCTCCCTCCAGCCCCCAGACATGGCTCAGTGCAGCCCCTGCAACAGACAACATAAGCAAATTCTGCTCTGCCTGAGCAGGGAAGCATGACCACAAAGGAAAATCTAGTGTGCTAATACGTGTATACAGTCAGGTGCAATGTCAACAGGCTATTTTCCCTCCTCCCAGGCACTTCCACTGCATACACATTCTATGCACTCCACTGCCTTTCCCAGGCCTCCAGCTATGGGAGCAGCTCTCTCCTATCCTCCCTCAGTAGTACTTCCCATGGCAAGCTCTGCAGGCATTCACAGAGCCTGGATCTCTGTTCCTCCACTTACCAGCTAAGTGGCCACAGCGACCCTTGAACTAAGCCCCAGTTCTGTCTTCTTTGTCAGGAGGGTAGGAATGAGCATAATAACACTTGACCTCAGAGGTTGAGCACAGAGTTCAATAAAAAATTATTTTTTTCTGATAGTTCTTGAACCAAAGGAATTAATTCTTAAACATCAGGACAGTGCCTATCCTGTTGCAAACATTATTATTTTTACTTCATGAGATATCTTTACAAATCCTATTTAAGGGCACAGATATTTTGATCCCCCCACAAACAGGCACATAGATCAGTGCCTCAGAGGAAGAAATGGGGACATCTTAAAACAAACTGTAGTCCCTTCCCTGTTTATTTACACATTGGCTTTCATTTATGTTCTCTCGGGAAGCCCAGAACTCTATCAGTGAGACACACAGGGTGGGAAACATGTTCCTTTTGGATGAGGAAACTAAGATACTGAGTAGGATCTGGTCTGACTTTTTGGATAATGGATGCACCATGGCTCTCTCTATTTCTTGGCGTGAAGCTGGAAACCAGACATGACCTTCAACGGAGAGGACCCACAAGCCTATCTCCTCCCTCCACATGCACTTTACTGTCAAGTCCTCTATCCCGTGACACCAGGAGGGGCTAAGGCATGCTGCCCCTCAGTAAGAACAACACACTACAGGAGAAGTGTGAGGAATTCCACACACATGGATGTGGATGAACACAAAGGTGGGGACAGCTAAGCTATCCCTGCCAGAGTGAGTCAGGGAAGGTTTCTAAGGGGCAGCAACAGCAAGGTAAGCCTGCGCCTTCCTATCCTTCCCATGATTTCCTCCCCTAGGGACCCTCCTGTTCATTGGATTTTGATGTCTTTCCACTCCTAAAGACACCACAACTCACTATCATAGTTTCTATGCAATTTAATGAATAACTGTCAGGCTGGGGAGATGGCTCAGTGGTTAAGTGTTCGTGTGCAAATACTGGCAGTCTGAGTTCATTTCCCTAGTTCCTATAAAAAGCCAGACACATAACATATGCGTGCATCTAAAGGTCATTTACAGGAGCAGGAGGCCCTGGCATACCCATTCTCTCTATTTCTCTCTCAAATAAATAATTAAAAAAAGAGTAACCGTCAATCTTTCCCTCAGCTGCCAGATAAGTCACTTTCAGTCTCTCAGGACAAACCACCAAGTCTGCATGGAATTCAGCATTTTTGGCTGAGTCTCAGTTACTCCAGCATGAGACCCTGGGAATTATAACTTACCAAAGTCACTGGAGGAACAAGATGCCAACTGGTGGTTAACAGGGTTGTAGGAGACACATTGTATAGAGTCATTGTGCCTGGAAAGTAGAGAACTGAAGGTTTACACAGCAAACCACAAAGGTCTCAGTGACTATAACTGAAGATTCAAACCATGAGCTCGAAGCCTTGGGTGACACAATGCAAGCCCTTCTGTAAGGGACCAACAGACAAACAGGTATTCCTGCTCCTTCACCTGGACTGGCCTCAGTTACAGTCCACTCATCCACCCAATCAAATGTTCCCCTCCAGGGCTCTCCTGCCTACATTGCCAGTTTGTGTGGGCTGGGGAGATAAACACACCAAGAACCCAGCCTAGTGCCAGCTGCAAAGTTAAGTCCTTTACTTGTGGCTCTTCCTCTGGCTGATTTCTAAAGCTATAGACGTGTAATAAAGACAAGCTCAGGGCTGGAGAGATGCAGGCCCAGGCTTGATTCCCTAGTGCCCACAGAAAGCTAGATACACAAAGTGGCACATGCATCTGGAATTCATTTGCAGTGGCATGAGGACCTGGCATGCCCATTCTTTCTCTCTCTCTCTCTCTATTTGAAAATAAATAATATATTTTTGTTTGGTTTTTCAATGTAGGGTCTCACTCTAACCCAGGCTGACCTGATTCATTATGTAGTCCCAGGGTAGCCTCAAACTCACATCAATCCTCCTACCGCTTCTTCCCAAAATAAAAAATTTTTAAACAAAGCCAGGCATGGTGGCTCACATCTTTAATCTCAGCACTTGGGAGGCATGATGTGAATATACTTAACACCACTGAGCACTCCTGAGACTGAAGGGGCAGCAGAGGGTTGGCAGAGCAGGGGCAGCTGACCCTGAGACCTGAGATACATTGGCCCTAATTTCTCACTTTTGCCACTGGATTTCATGGTTTGATCCAGGTCAACACAAACGAGTGTGTTTTGAATGATGGCTCCCCAGCTGATGGCAGTTTGGGTTTTAGAACCTCACTGGAGCTGTGTTGTTGGCGGCAGGCTCATAGGGTTATAGCCAACTTCCCCTTGCCAGTGTCTGGCACACTTTCCTGCCAGTGTTTGCAGTGCTGTGGTGGAGGTGATGTCCACCCTCTGCTCATTTTCCCTGCCATCATGAAGCTTTCTGAGTCTGTAAGCCAAAATCAACCCATTCCTCCACAAGCAGTTTGGGTCGGGTTCTTTTCCATGCAGCAACGAGAAAGCTGATCGCAACAGAGGATAAGGACAAGGTGGGGTGAGTGGGATCTGTGGTGTCAGGTGAATGCACATGTATATGGGGAGGCCAGAGTTCAACCTCAGGTATTGTCCTCAGGCATGTGGTCTACCTTCTTTGAGACAGTCTCTTATTGGCCGGGAGCTCACCAATTAGGCTAGACTGGCCTGTCAGAGAGCCCCAGGGATCCACCTATCTGCCTCCCCAGAGTGGGATGACAGGCATGTACGACTATCCCTGGCATTTTATATAGGCATTGGGTATAGAACTCAGATCTCCATGCTTGCAAAGCAAGCACTTACTGACTAAGCTATCTCCTCATATCTTTTCTAAGAGGCTTTTGCTACAACTAATAACAGTTAAAGTAGATCTGAGTGTGGCTGATGGTGCAAAGCTGCAATCCCAGCTACTTGAGAGTCTAAGGCAGGAAGACTGAAAGTTCAAGGCTTGCCTGATCAAGTGAGACCCTGTCACACAACCAGTAAGCAAACTAGTGGCAAACTAACACTGCCACCACACGGTCACTTACGTGTATTTCAGAATGCCTTCCAATTTTGACGTCCAGATGATAACGCTTTTGTCAGCTGACCCTGAAGCAAAGCGCTTGCCTAAAGGTGTTTTTTAAAAAGAAAATTCTCATGTTTATTTTAAACTAGCATTTCTCAGAATATTTCTTAGAAAACTAGTTCTTTAAGGTACCTAATAGGTGTCACCCTTTTCTCTACAAAAGCATGTGTGGTGCAGGGAATGGGCTACAAGAGGCAGCACAGGCTAACATGCTCTCCACCCAAGCCAAGGCAGGAGGCCCTGAATGCCCAACGGACTCTCCCCTCCTCTGTCAAATAAATTTAAAAAATTGTTTAAATATAAATAAATTTTAGAACTTGTTTTGGATGTGATTATATGTACAAAAATTGTTTCACACAATGCTCATCTAAGAACCAACATGATGGAATTAGGGAAATAAATGTGGTGTGAGAAATGGGAGGGGAAGAACAGACTAGGGACCTATAACAAGTCATTTCTTTTGGGTGTGTGAGTGTAGGCATGTGCCTCTTGTGGCATTTAGATGGAGGTCACTTTTGGACCTTCTACTTGTTTGAGGTTCTCCCCCCCCACTCCCTACAAGCTTCTGAGCTTCTAGGAAATTCTCCAGTTTTCACCTCCCATCTAGTATCAGTATGCTGGGACTTCAGAGGCCTGCCACCACTTCTGTTTTTTGTTTGCTTTTTGTTTTTGTTTTCTGGCGGGATCTGGGGATCAAACTTGTATACTCAGGCTTAAACACCAAGCACTTTATCCACTGAGCCATCTCTCCAGCCAGTAACAAGTAAATTCTTATGAAGTACATTGTCAACAGCTTCCAAACGCCTAGAATAGGAGTAGAGTGTCCAGGCAGCAAACCCCAGGGAGCTTACTCTGCTGAGAGAATGCTCCTCACTTGGCTGTTTCAACCTCAGTTCTTTCAGACTGTTTCCAAGATAAATATAAAAGAGGAATCAGATCAGATCCTTCCTCTGCTCAGAACCTAACAGTGAGTCCCTATTTCCTTACAAGATCTCGCTACTTGTGCCTATTATCTCTGAACCTCCAACTTCCCCTATTCTTTCTGTCCCAGCTCCCAAAGCACATTTCCACCCAAAGAACTCTGCAATGGCTATTCCCTCTTTGGGCTCTTCTCCTAGATGCCTTCTGCCAGAATCTGTCTGTCTCAGGCCTGCAAGTCTTTGTGTACCTGCCCCATCTGAATGGACCCACCTTCATCAACCTTTTGGATACTGCACCAGACCCCTGCCCACCCAGAAACCAGCACTCTCAATGCCCATATTCTACTGCCTTACATCCTCCCTCATATTCTCTTCCTCCCCCAGGTCCCAACAAGTCCAAACCTTTGCCTGTTTTGCTCTCTGAAATATTTCAAGATGGTGCCTAATAAATACTTGCTAAGGGTAGAGATGTAATTCAGTGGCAGAACACTTATTTGTCAGGCCCTGGGCTCAAACACAAAACAAGCCACAAAACCACAAAACAAGCAAAACACTGAAGTGGATGACTAAACTGAAGTCTAATCAACTTCCTACCTTGCAAGTTGTATTTAAAGATAATTAATTATAGAGCATCTAAGGAAACACCTAACAGTCATTACAGAGACTGGAACTCAGAGCAGCTTCTTACCATCCTTTGCATATGCCACACAGTACACAGTGTCTTTGTGGCCCTTAAGAGGCTGGAGTAAGGTGCCATCAGAAGTGTCATAAACCTGCCAAAATGGGAAAAAGTATAAATTATCTATGTGATATCCATTATTCAGAATTCCTGTAGGATGCTATTGTTGTTTTTATTTTTTATAAAGTTGTCAACATGCTAAATTTGTATCAAATGAGGACTGTACTATACAACCAGAAAGAAAGGTGCTCAATGTGACCAGGAGCACACTATCAACCTTGGAGAAACAAAGTCTCAACTGATTATTCTCTCCAGGGAAATTCTCTTCTTCCTTCTCCTCCCCTTCTGCATCCCTCACCCCTCCCACCCAGAACCCCCCCCCAACACCCTTGCCAGTACTGGAGATTGAATCTAGGGTCTTGGCAAGCCCTTGGCCACACATCTATACCCCTAACCTTTTTCACCTTATATTTTGAGACAGTGTCTAAATTACCCGGGCTGGTCTTAAACTCACTCTGTAGCCCAGGCTGGCCCCAAGTTTGTGATCCTCCTGCCTCAGCCTTTCAAGTAGCTGGGATTACAGGCCTGTGCCACCAGACCTGTCTAAACTTCACTCTTTTTTTTTTTTTTTTTTTTTTGGTTTTTCAAGGTAGAGTCTCGCTCTAACCCAGGCTGACCTGGAACTCACTATGTAGTCTCAGACTGGCCTGGAACTCGGCAATTCTCCTATCTCTGCCTCCCAAGTGCTGGGACTAAATGTGTGTGCCACCACGCCCAGCTAAAGTTCACCCATTCTTACATTAGTTTATATAAATGACCAATCAAGGCAAATCTTCCTAAACAAAGCCAGCAGACACAAAGAAGTCAGTGGACAACATGGTTAAATGTCAATGCTAGCACTGCCCCCTAATGTCAACACACAGACAGATGTTTCATAAATGCTATCAAGAGTTTTAAAGTCACAGACCTGAACAAAGGCTGGATTTGCAAGTAGGAGACAGTGTTATAAAACCCAGCTATATGTGGATTTTGGATTTTTATAGCTGTGTGATATGTAGTATATGGAAATGTAAAAAACACACCATCTGAAAAATGAGAGTAAAACTCTCCCATACAGTCAGAATATGGGAGAAGAAAAGCCACAGGAGGGACGCTAAAAGGATCGGGACTGTTGACCCTGGAGAGAAGTCTGCAGACAATTAGCCATGGCTGTAGTGGACATCAGATATCACAGGAGTGAGGACAGCAGACCAGGCAGTCTGTGTATCTGGATACAGCAGTGGAGAGGAAGCAGACTTACAGAAGGAAGGGTGATCATAGAGGTTTTTAGGGAAAGGTTCCAGAGAGAGCCTGTGGCCTTTGACACTACAAAAAAATAGGACAGTATCCATAATCCATATGGAATTGTTTATGTGGGCCAGAGCTGAAAAGACAGGGTCAGGCTCTCTGCCTTCAGCCCTGGTGCTTGACTTTTTCAGGAAGACAAAATATGAACTGACATCCACCCAGTTTCAAAGGCATTTTGATTAATTGTCTTCAACTATTTCATGGGTGTCTCCAAGGGGAAAGATGAATGACTCCAAAGGAAGCATTGTTCACAAGTTCCTATCTGACAGACAGTTTACTTACCTGTTTTAAATAACCCATTTCCTTCCCTATTAAAAAGTAATGACTGGTTTTTCCGCCCTTACTGTTTTTATCTCAAAAAAGAGGGTCAAATTTCAAAGCAGTTACAAGAAGGAGGGGAAAAGGCACTTAGAATGGAAACTCAAGAAACTCCTACCAGTAATCTGTTTCCTGCAGCCAGAATCAGTTGGGTTCCATCAGGCTTAAATGCAAGGTCATAGATACTAGACAGGAGACAAGACAAAAAGACAATTGGGAACCAACATGATGAGTTCCGTTAATGGCCAGGAAAGCAAACTCTATTTCCATCATGAAACACTTGGATGCAAATCCCATTCCACCCCACCCTTGGCAGCCCATTCAGTCATGATCTGCTCCCCAGCCAGCTCTGTCCTGGTTTCCTCTTGTCCACAAGCCAGATGCCAGAAATGACTTAAAGGGTCAACAGCTAAGGGCACAGCAAGGCTAGACACCCTGAGGGAAAGTATGAGGACCAGTAAAGCCACACATTTCCTGAGTGTCACTTGGGCGCTAGGTACCAACAGACATAAGGTGAGTCACTCCCTGCTCTCTAGGAACTTACTGACAGAGTGGGAAGGTGCAAAGCACATTCCCCCAAAATTCTTTAATATTTATTCATTTTCAAGCAGAGAAATACAAAGAGAGAGAGAAAGAGAGAGAGAGAGAGAACGAGAGAACACACCAGGGCCACCACCTTGTGGGTCTGACATATGTGGGTACTGGGGAATTGAACCCAGGGCTTAGGCACTAGAGGCAAGTGCCTTAACCAATGAGCCATCTCTCCAGCCCTCCCCAAAAATTCTTGTGTCACCAATTCTATGGCATATATATTTTTTTCCACATCTCTGAGTTTGGGGTGTGTCTTATAAGTGATGACATGTCAGTATAATTGATAGCATTTTTGTTTTCAAATTGAACCAAATAACGGCATTTTTATTTCAAAGACTCTTAGATTAAATGAAATACAGAGAAATACCATGAGAATAATACAGGAACTACATGGAAACTACACCGTATTATATACTTCAAAGAAGAAAGACATTCTGATTTGAGAAGATGAAAGAAGTTTCATGAAGGAAACAGCATTTGAAAAAGGGAAAACTTCAAGACATGCAAAAGATTAAGACAGTCTTTTTAAAAAAAGTCTTGTTTTGTTTTGTTTTTTTGTTTTGTTTTGTTTATTCGAGGTAGGGTCTCACTCTAGCCCAGGCTGATCTGGAATTCACTCTGTAGTCTCAGGCTGGCCTTGAACTCATGGCGATCCTCCTACCTCTGCCTCCTGGGATTAATGGTGTGCACCACCACACCCGGCTAAAAATATTTTATTTATTTATTAGAGAGAGAGAGAGAGAGGGAGAGGAGAGAGAGAGAGAAAGAGAGAGAGAGAGAGAGAGAGAGAGAGAATATGGGCATGCCAGGGCCTCCAGCCATTCATAATGAACTCCAGACACATGTGCCCTTTTGTGCATCTGGCTTTACATGGGCACTGGGGAATTGAACTTGGGTCCTTCTGCATTGCAGGCAAATAGCTAAGACAGTCTTTAGGCAAGGAAAACAGATCAAAGACAAGAAGGTGTAAATAGCAAGTAATATAAATAATAAAATTCGAATGAAACTCGGGCTATGTACAAGGCAGAGGGAGAAAGGGGGCTAGAAAGCCAGGCCAGAAAATGGATCACTAAGATTCCTGAATGTTCCCGGGCATTCTGGGGACAAATGAGAATGTGTCAAGACATCATGTCCAAAACTGTGAAAATCTGCTGGTCTTGGTGCAGCCACATGCCTTCAATCCCAGCACTCAGGAGGCAGAGGTAGGAGGATCACTGTGAGTTCAAGGCCAGCCTGAGACTACATAACCACATCGTGAATTTCAGGTCAGCCTGGGATAGAGCAAGATGCTACCTCGGGGAGGGGGGACCACCACCACCAACAAAAAGTGAAAATTTACCTGGGATAAACTGCCAAATATGTATTAGCAGTCTGAAAATGCACACTATCAGTGACAGTGAGCCTTTCCATGCCCTTCCCCACACTTCCTCGCAATAAATCTGTGAGACCTCTGCATGGTAGGTTCTAAATCTGTGAATTCAACCAACCATGGATCAAAAATATTTGAGGAAATGTCTGCAGTGAGCACATCCATCTTCTCCTTGTCATTATTCCCTGAACAACAGAGTGTCCCAGCATTTCCATTGTACTGGTATTGTGAGTCATCTAAGGGGAGCTGGAGTACAGCGCAGGGTCTGAGTTCTGTGTAAGTTCCAATGCAAACACTAGGCCACTCTATAGACAGGACTTGAGCATCTGTGGACTGGTGTCTTTGGGGTTCCTGGAGCATCTCTCTCATGGACAGGGAGGCCAAACTGAACTGAAGTCTAATTTACAGCTGAGGACACCATTGCTCAGAGAGCATAGGAAACTCACACAACCACAAGGAAAGGGGCCAGAATTTCACTTTGCATCTGTCTCTAGAGCCGGTGTGTTTAAGCACTGGACTTCCTGGAATTATTGCCAACTATGTCAAATTTGTTAATCTTCATGTTTTAATATTGGCTGGCATTTATTAAGCACACTTATTACAATTTAAACTCTTTACTAATTAACTCAACCTCATAACTATATATCTTGCAGATAAGAAAACTAAGGCACTACAAATAAGCAATGTACTTGAAAATAAACTGCTACAGAGTAGAGGTAAAGCCAGGTTTCAAATCCAGACTGGCAGACTGGCTCTAATGACCATGTTTTAACCACTAGGCATTATGGCCTTCATTTTTGATATATCATGGTTGATGAAACAGCAAGGATTTCATACCTTAGCAAAAGAACTCTGGGGGCTTTGAAGGCAGCAAGAACTGTGGACAACCCAATTCCACCACCAAGACCTGAGATGATGGCTGACTCCCAGGCAGGAGATGAGCCACCCCTAACATATCATCTAGGGCCCTGGTGAAACCACAGGTGTGTCAGTTCAGGCAAGCTCCATAGACTGACTCCCTCCCCTTGGGTTGGAGGTGTCTCTAGCCAGAGCCCAAACCTAGATGCAAAAACTGATTGGTCAGGTATAGATCAATCAGCTCTCTCTCTGACTTACCTGGTGGAAGTTTTGAAAAAGCTTCCCTAGAACAAAGGCCAGTCTTTTCCACATGGCATCCTAGAAGGAGGACTTTCATTTTCCAGGTATCAAGATCTTTCCCACATGAACTTTTTCTCATGATGGGAGCTATTATCTTTCCTTTTTTTTTTTTTGGTTTTTCGAGGTAGGGTTTCGCTCTAGTCCAGGCTGACCTGGAATTCACTCTGTAGTCTCAGGGTGGCCTTGAACTCACAGCAATCCTCCTACCCCTGCCTCCCGAGTGCTGGGATTAAAGGCGTGCGCCACCACACCTGGCTTTATACCTTAATATCTTGTCTATGGTTTTAATTCTTTAACTTTGTAGACAAGAATGTGGGTACTCCTTAAATTTTGGGGTGCACTGGACTGTTTGCTGGGCATTATCTAAATTCTAATCCTCAGCTCAGCCCACTACAGAGGAAGTGTCGAGATGAGCAAGAGAGCTGCTTCCACAGCAAGTCAGACAACCTATGGAAGGGTGATGGAGACAGACACCGAGGAGAGCCCAAAGAGAAACCCAGAGACTCTCAAGAGTTCAACAGTAACGCAGACTTAAAACTCACCCACATGGCTCAGGGAATTTTGCTGAAGAGAGGGCAGCAAGATTGCAAGAGCCATGGTGGGGGGAATATCCAGAGGCACTGCCTCCCTCAGAAACAAAAACAAACAAAAAAACCTGTTACTGCTTGTGCAATTCATGGCCCTCCATCCCATGGAGGGTTCCAGCAATCCCACTGAGGAGGGCCCTCAGTAGATTGGAGTAAGGGAGGAGGGAAATGGGGGTACCAACACAAGACTTATTGATATAGTGTTTCTACTTATTAATAAATAAATTGAATAAAAAAAGATTTTAAAAGTATTTCTTCCTCAATACATATAGAGTTCAGAAAGTTTCTTTAGAGTAATTTACCAATAATAGCTGCATTTGTGGGATACAATGTGATGCTTTGTTCTATACATATACATACATATATACTATATACATATATAATATACATATATTAGAAAGCTACTTGACATATTTATCACCTCAACGATTTATCATTTATTGCAGTGAAACTATTTAAAATTTGTTCATTTGGCAATTTAAAAATATATAACTGTGGTCATCATGCTGTGTACAAGGCCTTTGGAACTTATTTCTCCAAGAGTAGCTGAAACCTGGTGCCCTCTGATGACACCTTCCTTTTCCCCAGTCTCTGCTTTTAAAAAAATGTTTTATTATTCATTTGCAAGCAGAGAGGAAGAGAGAGAATGGACACACTAAGGCTTCCTGCCACTGCAAACAAATTCCAGATGCATGCACCACTTTGTGCATCTGGCTTTTTGTGAGTACTGGGGAATAGAACCAGGCCATCAAACTTGGCAAACAAGCACCTTTAATTGCTGAGCCATTTCTCCAGCCCCTGCTTTAAAATTTTTTTTTAAATTACTTATTTGCAAGGAGAGAAGGGAGGGAGAAAAAGAGAGCACAAATGGGCATGCCAGGGCCTCTTGCCACTACAAACAAACTCCAGATACATACGCCACTTTGTGGATTTGGCTTAACGTGGGTACTGGGGAAATGAACCTAGCCATCAGGCTTTGCAAGCAAGTGCCTTTAACTGATGAGCCATCTCTCCAGCCCTTCTGTTACTGTAAAACAAGTCCTTGCTATATAGCCCAGGCTGACCTCAAACTCGGGATAGCCCAGGGCAATCCTCCTGCCTCAGCTTCACTAGCTTGCTTTATGGTTTGTTTGTTTGCTTGCTTGCTTGTTTATTCATTTTTGACACTATGATGGAACCCAGGACCTTACTCACATTAGGCAATCAACCACTGAGCTATAACCCCAGCACCCCTCCTCCATTTTTTAAAAATAGACTCAAGATCCCCCAGCCTTAGCCTCTCAAGTAGCTGGATTATATTTTTAGACAAATTACATTGTCTTTATTTCTTGGTGGTTCTGAGAATGGAACCTAGGGCCTCACACACGACAGGCAAGCTCTCTACCATGAAACCACACCCACAACTTCCTCATGAAATTTCAGCATCTTCATTTATAAATGGGATAAAAATCCCACCCTCACAGGTTATTGTGGAGATTAAACAAGAAGAGAGAGCTGTAGCTGAGGCAAGGTAGCCTGACTAGAATAAACTGGCCTAGATATACAAGACATCACAATTGAGATGGATTTGGGGCAGTACATTTAAGGAGGAAAAAAGTAAGGGAATTAGAGGAAAATAAGAGAGCATTTTAGATGGATCTGTGAGCTAAACGCTCTTTGGCTAAACTCCAAACTGTGAGCTGACAGGGAAGAAGGCCAAGAGGACCACCCTGCAAGGTGACTGGGCATCACTCTGGCCTGATGAGCAGAGTTAGAAGAATCACATTAGCAGGCCCCAAATAAGAGTCCTACTGCTCTATGAAGGGCATATAGCGAGAACACGTGGCTGGCTCGGCTGTGGAGGGTTAGTCAGGGGATTCTTGGGTTCTGCTGTTTTTTAAAGATTTCAGTTCTGCTCTATTTCGTTATAGGATATCAGTATAGCATATCCAGACACCATCGGAACTTCTAGTCTATACTTCTATTCCATACCTCCTATTCTAGTTTGTTATTTCAAATTTATAATAGCCCCCAAACCAAATAACCAATCATCACCATTCATTCATTCATGCATGCATACATCTATCCAACAAACAGTAACAAACTCTGGCTTGAGTAGGCTCTGGAATTGTGTGGAAATAAGTAAGACATAGCCATTGCTTTTAAAAGGCTTCTGGATTCTGGGATAAACAGATTAAAAAGTGACTCTTCCACTAGACAGACTCTAAGTACCACAGGAGGAATGAATGGGATTCTGTGCTGGGGTGAGAACAGAGCAAATCAGCTGCACTGGGCCAGCAAATGTCTGGTTTGGCCCACATGGTGTTTTACTTTATTTTTTCCAAATTGGTGCCAATATTTGAAAATTAGGCCATTTCATATGAAAACACAGATTCCTAGCTTCTGATTTAAAAAAATAGGAAGATCTGGGCACACCAGGCCATATTCCTGCAGAGTGGCAACTGGCAGGAGTGGGGCAGCAGCTGCCCCTCAAGCAGAGTGAGCGCTCTCCAGCTTGCCACCGTCCTTGCTGCTCCCTACTCCTCAAGCCCAATGCCAGGTTTCCAGCTATCACCAGCTTGGGGGGGGAGGGGCTTTTATAACAGAGAAAGAGAAGTATAAAGAACTATGCCTTTGAGGCTGAGGTAGGAGGATCAGAAGCACACAGCCAGCCTGAGCTACATGAGAACCTGTCTTAAAAACCTAAAAGCAGGGCTGAAGAGATGGCTTAGCGGTTAAGGCGTTTGCCTGCAATGCAGAAGGACCTGAGTTCGAGTCCCCAGTGCCCATGTAAAGCCAGATGCACAAGAGGGCCCATGAGTCTGGAGTTCATTTGCAGTGGCTGGAGGCCCTGGCGAGCCCATTCTGTCTCTCTCTGTCTGCCTCTTTCTCTCTCTCTCTCATAAATAAAATATTTTTAAAAAACCAAAAGCAGCCATCTGGGAAGTGCAAATTAAAACTACTCAGATTTCATCTCACTCCTGTCAGAATGGCTGCCATCAAGAAAACTAATGAGGGCAGGAGAGACTGCTCAGTGGTTAAGGCACTCGCCTGCAAAACCTAATGACCTGAGTTCAATTCCCCAGTACCCACATAAAGCCAAATGCACAAAGTGGTGCATGCATCTGGAGTTTGTTTGCAGTGGCAAGAGGCCCTTGCATGCCCATTCTATGTCTCTCTCTCTTCTCTGTCTCTTTCTGCTTGCAAATAAAAATATTTTAAAAAAACAAAAAAGTTGGTACCCAACCCCCAGATGGCAGTTAGTGTAGGGCTGGAGGGCAATGCACAAGCTGCCAGGGGAAGCTGATT
>PVHP010004024.1:0-74160 GCA_004024765.1 Zapus hudsonius | reverse complement strand
AAAAAAAAAAAAAAAGGACTGTGGAGATGGCTCAGTGGGTAAGGTGCTTGTTGTGCCTGCATGAGTACCCATGTAAAATGCTGGGTGTTAATCCCAGGGTTTAGGAAGGCATGAGGATAGGCTCACTGGCTAAGGTAGTCAAGCCAAATTAGTGAACTCTAGGTGCAGTGAGAGATCCTGTCTCCAAGAATAAAGAAGACACCTATCATCGACTTCTGGCCTTCACATGCATGAGCACATTCATGCATGTGTGCATGCCCACACACACATGCAAAAAAAAAAAAAGGGCTGGTGAGATGGCTCAGCGGTTAAGGCACTTGCCTCCAGTGCCTAAGGCCCTGGGTTCAATTCCCCAGTACCCACATAAGCCAGGCCCAGAAGGTGGCGGCCCTGATGCGCGCTCTCTCTCTCTCTCTTTCTCTCTCTCTTTCTCTCTCTCTCTCTCTGTGTATCTCTCTGCTTGAAAATCAATAAATAAAATATTTTTTAAAAGGTGGGGGCTGAAGAGATGGCTTAGTGGTTAAGGTGTTTGACAGCAAAGCAGAAGGACCTGAGTTTGATTCCTCAGTACCCACAAGCCAGATGCACAAGGTAGCACAACTGTCTGGAGTTTGGTTGCTGTGGCTGAAGCCCTGGCATCTCTTTCTCTCTCTCTGCCTCTTTATCTCACATACATTCTCTCTCAAATAAAATATTTATTTAAAAAGTTTTCAGGGGCCAGACATGGTTGACATGCCTGTAATCCAGGTACTTGGGAGTCTCTGGCATATATAGTGAAAACCTGTCTTGAGCCCCCTGCTCCCCAAAATAGTTATCAGATCTGGGTGTGTTACTTAGTGGTAGAGTGCTGGCCTAGCATGCCCATGACCCTGAATTCAATCCCCAGCACTGCATGAACAAAGCAGATGTATCAAAACAACTGTGCTTGATAAAGATTTTTTTTTTCTTTTTTGAGAAAGGCTCTTGCTATGGAGTTAGACTAGCCTCAAATTCATGATCCTCCTGTCTCAGCTTGAGTATTGGGATTACAGGTATGCACCCTCATACTTGGCTGGGAAATTTCTTTTTTTTTTAATTTTAAAAAATATTTTATTTATTCATTTTCAAGGAGAGAGAGAGAGAGAGAGAGAGAGAGAGAGAGAGAGAGAGAGAGAGAGGGAGGGAGGGGGAGAGAGGATGCACCAGGGCCACCACCTTGTGGGTCTGGCTTATGTGGGTCCTGGGGAATTGAACCCAGGGTCTTAGGCACTGGAGGTAAGTGCCTTAACCTTTGAGCCATCTCTCCAGCCCGGGAAATTTCTTATATGAAGTCTGATACTAGGAAAGGAAGTAAGTGCACTATTATCATTTTAGATTAACTATTCTATTTGGAATTATGCCCATAGAAATTATTTGAATCTTGGGAGCCTGTTAGTCTCAAGTCATAGTGGTGTTATCTGCACATGATCTTTAAAAGTACCAAATTCTAAGGCAAATTTTAGGGAACCTAAGGGCTATATGAAATTCTTATTTTTTGTTTCCAGTACTAGAGATTGAACTCAAGGCCTCAGACATGCTAGGCAAACACTCTTCTACTGAACCACAACCCAGACCTTTTCTTTTTTCTTTTTAGCCAGGTTCTATAGCCCTAAAAGGCTTTGACTATGGGATCCTCCTGCTGAGTATTTGGGATGACAGGCCTGTGGCACCATGCTTGCTACTTAGATTTGATGGCTTGGATTCATTTTTTTTTTAAAGTGGTACATGCATCTGGAGTTGGTTTGCAGTGGCAGAAGGCCCTGGTACACCCATTCTCTCTCTCTCTCTCTCTCTCTCTCTCTCTCTCTCTCTCTCTCTCTCTCTCTCTACCTCTCTTTCTCTGTCTCCCTCCTCTCTCTGCAAATAAATAAAAAAATTCATGTAAAAAAAGAACCTTTTAGTACTTGGAGTATGACTGAGATATGGCCACTCCTCAGGTGAGCCCTTTTTGCACCTCTTGCACTAATTGACTTACCATGTTATAAAGACCTGTTGCACTGCATTTGTAATCATTGGAAAAAAATCCCAGAGACATGAGCTTTCTACTGAGTCCACCCAGTTACTGGCAGGAGGCCTTAGAAATGAAGTTTATAAAAGAAAAAAAAAAAAGAAGTGAAGTTTATATCTGAGAATGAAATAAAAAAAATTTTTTCAGGAGCTGGATAAATGACTCAGTGGGCAAGATTGCTTGCTGCAGAGGCATAAAGACCTCAGTTCAATCCCTAGCACCCAGGTAAAAAGCTGGGCACAGTCACACATGCTATAATCCCCATGCTGATGGTGGCAGAGCCAGAAGGATTGCTAGGGCTCCCTGGTCAGCCAGCCTAGGTGGCAGACAAAAGCAGAGTTCCATGTTAATTGAGACTCTGTCTCAGAGAAATGAGATGGAAAAGTGATAGAACCCCTTCTGATAGACGCCCCAGGAAGATGGCACCTGGCATCTTCCTGTGCCGTCTACACTCTTACCTAGAGTGCACACATCACACATACCAATTTAAAAAATATTTTAAAAATTTATTTGCAAACAGAGAGACAGACAGAGAATGGGCACGCTAGGGCCTCCAGCCACTGCAAACGAACTCCATATGCATGCGCCACTTTGTGCATCTGGCTTTACATGGGCACTGGGGGAATTGAACGCTTTGGTAGGTTTTGCAGGCGAGTGCCTTAACTGCTGAGCCATTACTCCATCCTCCATACCAATTTCTTTTAACTCCATTTTATTTCTGTGAGAAAAGTTACTTCTGTATTTTGAGTTGCAGATTAACTCTGGTTTTTCTTTTCTTCGTGGTAACCACTTGGTCTCTAGGTCTCTGCAATGAAATGTGGGCTCTTGCCAATCTCCCCAGAGGCACTTTCCCTTGGAGAGGTGGCTTATCATGACTATCATGGCATTCTGGTTGATGAAGAGGAAAAAGTTTTGATTCAGAAGAATCTGGGGCCTAAAAGCAAGGTCAGTATGCCTTTTATCTGGTGTTTCAGTTATTGGGGCAAGAAGAGCACAGAGAAATATCAGACCTTTTTTGCCTAGTTCCATAGATCTCCCATGTTCACACTTAGGTTCTTATTCTCCGGAATCATGGACTGGTGTCAGTGGGAGAGAGCATTGAGGAGGCCTTCTATTATATCCATAACCTTGTGGTTGCCTGTGAGATCCAGGTAGGTAATGGTCATTCTATTCAGTCTGGTTTATTCAAATATTGCTAGGATTCATGCAGGTTTTCTATTAGTTGTGTTTCAAGAATGAGTCTTTGAACAGACTCCCTGCCAAAGATGAGTTCATTTGTTACTTGACCAGGACAAATGCCAATTCACTGACTTAAATCCCAGATCCATTACAATCCTGAAAGATGATTTGCCTTCCCATATTTCTGCCATTTATGAATGCCCAATATTTTTGTTATTCTAAAGAAAAACTAAAAATGTGCTGTCACTATCCTAGATGCTTATTCTCACACCAGAGGTTTGCTTACTGTTCAGATATTTCTCACTGTCATTGCTTCTCTTGGTCTCCATATGGACCTGAGCTATAGTGCTTGCTTGTTTTGGAAAGGTTCGAACTCTTGCCAGTGCTGGAGGACCAGACAACTTAGTCCTGTTGGATCCTGGGAAGTACAAAGCTAAGTCCCGTTCCCCTGGCACTCCAGCCGGGGAAAGCACTGGATCACCTCCCAAGTGGCTGATTGGGGAGCAGGAATTTGAAGCTCTCATGCGGATGCTTGATAATCTGGTAAGAATGGTGTTGGCACTTGGTGGTAAAGTTTTTGTTATGAAAGCACTAATTGAATGCTGCCGTGTTTAAAAATCATGTGAAAACAAACACCAGGGCTTTCAACTTCTAGACTAAATCATGATAAAATACAGAAGTGGAAGTTTTTTATATTGACTTATTTTTTGAGCATAACTTTGATTTTGGACTTAGGGGAACTGCTGGGTACTTGGCAGTCACTATACCTGTCATCCTGAAAGTAAGCAAGAGAGGGGCTTACTAAAGCAGTCCGTTTGGGGTTTGTTATACTAGTAAGTTCTTGCTGCTTGGGACCTGATACTTGACTCTACAGATGTCCACTGCTTGTCTACTTCTGGGAGACCGTAGGCTGTTTACTATAAGGACACAGAGCACAGCATGGTGTATCAGTTGGGATTGTGGGAGTTTCTTGTATAAGAGGGAGGTGACCTCCACAGTGATGCCATTAGATGACAGGATGTGCTCTGTGTCAGAGTGCTTGAGTGAGGGATTAAAGAGAAAGTGTTATGTAGAGTTGAGCTTGGGGAGAAGCCCAAAGAATGAGTAGGATCATGACAGGACAAACAGAGAGGGAAGGCAGTAGTGCAGAGGCTTCTGAACACATGGTGAGTGAAGATGAGAACATGCGCAAGCCCCTCTCTGAGTTTGCTAAGCCTGTTAACATTTATTTCCCCAGACCCAGAATAGAAGATGGTCCTGAGGATTAAAAACATTCTATGAGGCAGTGGCTCTAAAACAGACCCTGTGTTGTTATTATTGCTGTGATTAAATTAAGCTGACAAATGCAACTGAAGGGAGGAAGGATTTATTTTACCTTGTGGTTTGAGAAGACACAGTCCATCATGGTGGGAAAGGCAGGGCTGCAGGGTTGTCTGCTCCTTTCCTTCTGTTTCATGACATGGGAGCAAGTGCTTGCTCACATCTTTGTGGGTCAGAAAGCAAAGAAAGGGGAATGCTGCTGCTTATCTGGTTTTCTGTTTTGCCCTTTTTACTCATTCCAGGGCTGAATAAAAAAGCCCACGGGATGGTGCTGCCCGCATTCAGTGTGTTATCTCCCCCTCTTAATCCTCTCTGAAAAAGCCTTTACAGACACAACCAGAGGTATGCTCACGAACGCTCTAGGTGTTTCTGAAGCAAATCAGGTTGACAGTTAACTATCACAGGAGATGTGGGATAGATAAGCTTTCTGAAGGGTCTGTATCCTGTTGTTGCTGTGGTAGCACTGGAGCAAGTGGAGCTCATTCTAGCTTAATAGGAGAATGTCCCAGCTGTTATGCGAGGTCATAGATGGTGTGAGTAGCTTTTTGCTTTCTGGGGGAGGACAGTGTCTCATTCTATAGCCCAGTCTGCTGGCCTTGAACTCATAGTGGTCCTCTTATGCTCATCCCAACTGTTCTCATTTACAGGTGTGAGTCACCATACCCACCCCAATGAGGAGTAGCTTTTTGGAGACAGAAAGTTTAACTTTACTAAAGATTTGGGAGCAAGACTTCATGGATTTGTGTTTGGGAGAATATTGGCTGCAAGAAAGAGAATGGGCAGTTTGTTTCTGGATATGATAGACACAGGAGTGCATTACCTCATGAGGAAGGAATGATAAGAGCAGACCTTCCTAACTCCTGAATTCATGTTTAATTGACTGTCTATTATAGAGTCGCAGACAGGATACAATTCTTGCCTGAGGGGTTCATGACCTAGTAGGGAAAGTGGATAAACAAATCCCTAGTACATCCCTAGGCATGTCATGAACTCGGGGGCAGAATTGAGGTTGTGGCCGGTATTGGCCAAGGAAAGCAGAAAGAAGAGCAGAAATGATCAAAGGAGGCATAAGCAGTTGGAGTGAGATGGCAGTGCAGAGTGATATCACTTCAGGAAAGGAAGGCAAGTCCCAGCTGGAGGAACAGGGTCTCAGGCAGCCAAGATGAGGTGTCGCACTTCTTCGTCTTGCTCAGTACTTTACATTTCATGGTTCTTATCCCAAGAAGTCTATGGGAGACATGAAATAAAAATCAAGAAAACACACAAGCACACACAATCAAGAACACTAGATGTGCCCTATTGTGGTGGTTTGAATCAAATGTCCCCTATAAACTCATGTTCTGAATGCTTGGTCCCAGCTGGTGGCAATTTGGGCAGTGGAGCTTTGGTGTTGGAGGAAGTGTTTGTTGTTTTTGTTTTTCCAGGTAGGATCTTGCCCTAGCCCAGGCTGACCTGAAATTCACTATATAGTCTCAGAGTGATCGCGAACTCATGGCAATACTGGGATTAAAGGCATGTGCCACCACATCCAGCCCTATAGTGTATTTTCACTTATTGTTAACTGAGATAGGAGAGAATAGATGATGATTCCCTACTTTAAGAACTATTTCAGGCTGGAGAGATGGTTTAAGGTGCTTATTTGCAAGGTAATGGCCTGGGTTTCCCAATACCTGGATGCATGGAGTTTGGTTGCAATGGCAGGAGGCCCTGGCATGTCCCTTTCACTCTATCTCTCTCCTTGCCAACAATGTATGTGTGTGTATTTACACAATTATATATATACATATGTATATGTATGTATATATATATTTTTATTTTTATTTTTGGTTTTTCAAAGTAGGGTCTCACTCTAGTCCAGGCTGACCTGGAATTCACTATGTAGTCTCAGGGTGGCCTTGAACTCATGGCAATCCTCTACCTCTGCTTCCTGAGTGCTGGGATTAAAGGCATGCGCCACCATGCCCGGCTAATATATATAATTTTAAGAAAATCTCATTTTACCAATTCAAGGAAAATGCTAAATTGTATCTAAAAACAAGGTATAGAGCAGGTGTGGTGATGCACACCTTTAGTCCCAGCACTCGGGAGGCAGAGGTAGGAGGGTCTCTGTGAGTTCCAGACCACTCTGAGTCTACATAGTGAATTCCAGGTCATCCTGGGCTAGAGAAAGACCCTACCATGGAAAAAAAATTAAACAAGATACAATTTAATTTTTTTCCAGAAGGTGCCAATTCCAGGCATATGTTCTACCACTCTTAGGCCCTGTCATATATATTTTCTAAAATGTTTGTTTGTTTGGAGGGAGAGAGAGATTGGGAGTGCCAGGGCCTCCTGTCACTGTAAACAATCTTCAGACTCATGCACCACTTTGTGTGTCTGACTTGACGGTGGGTATTGGGGAATTGAACTCAGGCCATCAGGCTTTTCAAGTAAGTGCTTTAACCACTGAGAAATCTCTGCAGCTTCCCTACCATATTTTTGTTTTGTTTTATTTTGCACATGATCTTAGCCAAAAAGCTGAGAAGCGATTGTTTTGTTTCCAGCTAGGGTCTCTAGCCTAGAGGGACCTGGAACTCATTCTGTAGCTCCAAACTGGCCTCAAACTCACAGAGATCCTCCTACTTCAGCCTCCCAAGTGCTGAGATTAAAGGTGTGTGCCTCAAACACCCAGCTTTTTTTTTTTTGTTGTTGTTTGTTTGTTTGTTTTAAGATAGGGTCTTACTCTAGCCTAGGCTGACCTGGAATTCACTATGTAGACTCAGAGTAGCCACAAACTCATGGAGATCCTTTTACCTCTGCCTCCCAAGTGCTGGGATTAAAGGCGTGTACCACCACACCCTGCCCAGCTCATATTTTTAACTATTAGCTAAATAGTTTGTGGTCTCTGTCTTACTCTGAACTTTGGTTTGTCACAATTTAAAGGAAAAAAAATAAAAGGAGGTTGATGCCCTGTCAGAATGAATGTTTTTGTGTCCTGGGGCTTAGTCCTGAAGTTGTGGAGTTTACTCAGTCCTGGTTCTCCAACAAAATGAAGATAGAATTAATGAGAATAGAATGTTTCTGAAGACAGTCTTTCTATGGCTGAATCATCTTTTATTGTCCTATAAGAAAGCCTGGTCACAGGTAGGAAATAGCCAGTGTCTTTCTGAGGAAAGTATAAAAACCCCAAAATGGCTAGGAGTGGTAGCACTAGGGAGGCAGAGGTAGGAGGATCACTGTGAATTCAAGGCCACCCTGAGACTACATAGTGAATTCCAGTCAGCCTGGGTAGAGTGAGACCCTACCTTAAACAACAACAACAACAAAAAACCAAAATGACTTCCTTATTAACTAACTCTATAAAAAAAAAAATCGAGTGATTGATAATAAAATGACCCCAAAGCAGAGCAGGAAGCCAGGGAGAAGAGGGTTCTTGAGTTCAGAGTAATGTTTCTTTTTCTTTTTTTTTTTTCTTTTTTGGTTTTTCGAGGTATGATCTCACTCTAGCTCAGTCTGACCTGGAATTCACTGGAGTCTCAGGCTGGCCTCGAACTCACAGCGATTCTCCTACTTCTGCCTCCCGAGTGCTGGGATTAAAGGTGTGTACTACCACACCTGGCTCTATTTTTGTTTTGTTGTTATTAACTTGGGCTTTTTTTTTCTTTATTTTTGGGATAGGGTCTCACTCTATAGTCCAGGTTGTCCTTGAACTGGTAACCCTGCCCCAGCCTCCTGACTGCTGAGATTGTGAGTCTGAGTCACCATACCTGACTTTATGTTTGGTTTTGAGATTGTCTGTGAGAGTTGCTTTGTTGCACAAGTTAGTCCTGAACTGGGCTAAAGTTACCTTTCTACTTGTATTAGTTACTTTTCTCATTGCTGAGGCACAGTCAGTTTACAGAAGGAGGGGTTGATTTTTGGCTCACAATTTGAAGCATGAGTTAGCTGGTCATATTGCATCCACAGTGAGGAAGCAAAGATGAATGTTCAGCTCACTTCTCCATTTTATGCAGCCTGCGACCTAAATCCATGAGATGGTGCTGTCCACATTTTGGGTGGGCCCTCCCTCTGTAGTTGAACTTTTCTGGAAATATCCTCATTGACACACCCAGAGATGTTTTTCCATGGTTGAGTCTCAGCCTAGTCAAGTTGACAATGAAGATTAGCCATTACAACTCTACCCGTCAAACACATCACTTTAAATCATAACATTTACCCCTACTCCTAAGCTTCATCATCATAATGTAAAATGCATTTAGTTCATCTGTAAACATCTCCTCTCTCTCTCTCTTTCTCTCTCTCTGCTTGAAAATGAATAAATAAAATATTTAAAAAAAGAAAATACAAAAAAAAAAAGGGCTGGAGAGATGGCTCAGCGGGTAAGACACTTGCCTCCAGTGCCTAAGGCCCCGGGTTCAATTCCCGAGGACCCACATAAGCCAGACTCACAAGGTGGTGGCCCTGGTGTGCTCTCTCTCTCTCTCTCTCTCTCTCTCTCTCTCTCTGCTTGAAAATGAATAAATAAAATATTTAAAAAAAAGAAAGTTTAAACATCTCCATAGTCTTTAACCATCCCAACACTGTTCAAAAGTCTAGTCCCTTGGACCTCAAGGCAGCCTTAATTGTGAGCCCCTATAAAATCAAGTTGCATATTTCCAACATACAATGATGTCTTTATTTTTATTTATTTTTATTTTATTCATTTTCTAGCAGAGAGCTAGAGAGAGAGAGAGAGAGAGAGAGAGAGAGAGAGAGAGAGAGAGAGAGAGAGAGAGAGAACGAACCAAGGCCACCACCTTGTGGGTCTGGCTTATGTGGGTCCTGGGGAATTGAACCCAGGGCCTTAGGCACTGGAGGCAAGTGCCTTAACCGCTGAGCCATCTCTCCAGCCCTGATGTCTTTATTTTTATTCCAAAAGGGAGGAATGGGGGCACAGCAAAGAAGAAGGAAGCAGAACGCTAAATCCTCTAGCTCTATTCTGGCCCTATGAAGTTTAGGTTGGGGTCATCTGGGCTCTGAAAGCTATGGGCAGCCCTATCCCTAGAGCCCTGCTACTTTAACACATAGAATCTCCTTTAGGGTAACTCCACTCCATGCCTGCAACTTTCCCATGAACTTGTCACATGGTTCTGCAATCTCAAGCATCTTGGGGCTTCACCTTCACAATTTCCTGTCATGGCCTTTTAGGGCCTCCTTGCAGAGACTTGGACCCTGCCAGCCACTGCTTGCCTTCAGTGCCTCTCTGAAATCCGAGTGTAAGACAGCGTGACCCTTTTAATCTCTCATTTTTCATGCCTGCAAAACCAGTACCGAGTGGACAATACTGTTAAGTTCTATTACCAATTTGGCCTCTGGACCACAGTTGCATTGGCCTCTCTGTAAGAGAGAGGGGGGGAGAGGAGGGAGAAGGAGGAAGAGGGAGAGGGAGAAAGAGAGAAGAGAGGGAGAGAGAAGAGGAGAGGAGAGAGAGAGGAGAGAGATAGCTGGGCATGGTGGCACATGCCTTTAATTCCAGCACTCGGGAGGCAGAGGTAGGAGGATCACAGTGAGTTCAAGGCCAGCCTGGGCTAAAGCAAGACCCTACCTTGCAAAACAAAAACAAAATATATATATGTATATTTATTTGCAAGGAGAGACTGCTGACTGGGTGTGCCAGCGCCTACAGCCACTGCAAATGAACTCCAGGTACATGCACCTTAATTGCTGAGCCATCTCTGCAGCCTATTGTGCCAATTTTCTATTACTTTTCTCATGGCGTGACAAAATACCTGATGAAAGCAACTTACAGAAAGAAGGATTTATTTTAGCTCACAGTTCCTGGCAGAGCAGTCATAGTGACAGGAGCATGATGTAGATGGTCACACTGGGTCTTCAGTCAGGAAGCACAGAGAGATACATGCTGATTCTTGGCTCACTTTCTGTATTTTTTTTCCACTTTCTCTCTTTTAGTCAGTATGGTACCCCAGCCCATTGAATTATGCTGCTCACATGTAGGATGGGTTTTCCCTCTTTAGTTAAACCTTTCTAGAAACATCTATATTGCCATACCCAGATTTGTGTTTCCATGGTAATTCTAAATCTACTTAAGTTGATAGTAAAGATTAACCCTTAGACCACCTAGCCTCCAGGGTATCCTCTCACCATGCTTCCTGGGAAGAATTGTTCTAAAACACCTCTGCAACAGGTGCAGCCTGTGAATGCACATCTGTGTCCCGAGCAGCGCCTCAGGCTTGAGTCTTTCTCCTGCATTATGAACTGCTGTGAGCAATTTGTTCCATGTATGAGACTAATAGATCATTCAGTAGACGCTGCCTTGTGCTATTTAGCAAAATATTACCAACTTAGTGACTTAAAGCATACCTTTAATGCTTCGTGGTTTCCCTGGGTCAGTAGTCTGGGCCTAGATGAATTCACCTGAGGGTTCCTAAAGGCTTCAGTTCCTGTATTGGCTTGGCTGGAGGAGGATCCTTTCCCAGAGATTATTTTCTTTTGATTTTTAAAAATATATTAGCCAATGGGTTGGAGAGATGGCTCAGAGGTTAAGGCACTTGCCTCCAGTGCCTAAGGCCCTGGGTTCAATTCCCCATGACCCACATAAGCCAGACCCACAAGTTGGTGGCCCTGGTGCTCTCTCTATCTCTCTCTCTCTCTCTCTCTCTCTCTCTCTCTCTCTCTCTCTCTCTATCTATCTATCTATCTATCTCTGTTTGAAAATGAATAAATAAAATATTAAAAATAAATAAATAAATAAATAAAATAAAATTAAAAAAATATATTAGCCGGGCGTGGTGGTGCATGCCTTTAATCCCAGCACTCAGGAGGCAGAGGTAGGAGGATTGCCATGAGTTCAAGGCCACCTTGAGACTACATAGTGAATTCCAGGTCAGCCTGGGCTAGAGTGAGACCCTACCTCGAAAAACCAAAAAATAAAATAAAATAAAATAAATATATATATTTAAATTTTAAAATATATATATACTTATTTGCATATATGTTTGTGTGGGGCGTGGAAGGCATGCCAGATGTCTCTTGCCACTACAAGTGAATGCCAGATGCACATGCCACCTTTTGTGTCTGGCTTTATGTGGGGAATGGGAAATCAAACACCTCCAACCACTGAGCCATCTCCCCAGCTGGAGATTCTGTGTTCTTATAGCTACCGTATTTATGGCAGCTTGCTGTGTTAGAGCCAGCCATGGCAGGAGAGTCACAAGATGTACGCGTGTGTGTATGTAATTTAGCTCATATCTTGGAAACACATCAGAAGACTACCAATGCTCAAGGTGGAGGGGCCCACAGGAGAACGGGGATCTAGAGGCCCCAAGCATTGTTGAACATGGGACGGGAGAGAGTAGTTAGACACCATCCTAGTCCTTGCAGATCTTGTCCTCAGGGAGTTAGCTCAGTGAAAGCAAGAATTAAGTAGGACACATCTTTTAAAGCATAGCTGTCATGGTTTGATCCAGGTGTTCCCCACAAACAAATGAATGTGTTCTCAATAATGGATCCTCAGCTGATGGCAGTTTGGGAATTACAACCTCGCTAGAGCTGTGTTGTTGGGGGCAGGCTTTTGGGGTTATAAGCCAGCTTCCCCTTTCCAGTATTTGGCACACTTTCCTGCCGCTATTTCCAGTGCTGTGGCAGAGGTGATGTACACCCGTCTGCTCGTGCCATCATCTTCCCTGCCAGGATGGAGTCTCCCCTTGAGTCCCTAAGCCTAATAAACCCATTCCTCCACAAGCCACTTTTGCTTGGGTTCTTTCTGCGTAGCAACTAGAAAGCTGACCACAACAATAGCCAAGTTAAAAATTGAATTCAACTGTTGTAGTTAAATATTAAGCAATGGGTGAGAACCAGTTATCATGAGATATATTTCTTTAGTCTTACCTAAAGATTACCACAGTATTTAAACTGTGATTTAAAAGGTTAAAAAAGAGAGAGAAAAAATAGTTTATTGGTATGCAGTAGTCAAACTAATCTGTTAGTAAATTTTTAATTTTAATTTTTGTTGGAATATAGTAAATGGAAGTACACACATACTGTGCTAAGTATTGTAAAACCAAAGACAGGGCTGGAGAGATGGCTCAGCGGTTAAGGCGCCCGATGCACAGAGTGGCGCGTGCATTTGGAGTTCATTTGTGGCAGTTAGAGGCTCTGATGTACCCATTTTCCCTCCCTCCTCCTCTCCCTCTCTCTTTGCTTGCAAATAAATAAAACTGAAGACATTGTAATCAGTACCTTAAAAAAAAAAAAAAAAGACCAGCACTGTAGAAACTTCCAAGGCCCCATTTTAGTTACCCACCCAAAGGGTCATCACTACCCTGCCCTGCCTAACAATAAAGATTGTTCTGTGTATTCTTTTCTATTCAGTTTCTGCCCATAGCACATGTGGCAGAATCCTACATCTTGCATTTACTTGGTGGTAGAATGCTCTTGCTTCGCATAGTCTATCTCACTCACAATGAACTTGCTACATATTTCCAGTGTGCTCTGTTGGGTGATGCTGCTGTTTGCCTTCTGCTGTTTCTGTAGGGCATATCTGTAGGTGTGGGACTGTAGAGTCATAGGGATGTGCATGCTTTGCTTTGTAGACATTTCTACCTTTTTCCAAAGTCATCTGGAAAATTGATTACCTTTCCCTCTGCTTGGATTTTAGGGCTACAGAACTGGCTACCCTTATCGATACCCTGCTCTGAGGGAGAAATCTAAAAAATACAGCGATGTGGAGGTTCCTGCCAATGTCACAGGCTACTCCTTGTCTAGTGACGGTGATTCAGGCACTTGCTCGCCTCTCAGACACAGTTTTCAGAAGCAGCAGCGAGAGAAGACAAGATGGCTGAGCTCTGGCCGGGGTGATGAAGCTTCCGAGGAGGGGCAGAATGGAAGCAGTCCCAAGTCGAAGACTAAGGTGTGGACGAACATTACACACGATCACGTGAAACCCTTGCTGCAGTCTCTCTCGTCCGGTGTCTGCGTGCCAAGCTGTATTACCAACTGCTTGGTCTGTGCCTACCTTACTGTTCATAGTTAGATGATGTAGAGCAAGTTGGGCAGCTGGGGCTTCGGAGGCTTTGGGAACCTCCCCTTCTGACCACATTACTGAACCCTTCCTCATTAATGCTTTCTTTCTGAGCCAAAGTCCACTTTATGTCTTCACTAAAATTCCAGTAATGCTGTCTGCTTGAAACTGCTTAAGATAGAATATACCTTTTCAGCTAACCTGACTCGACATATGGCAAAAATACTAAAGAACTTACATGTATTAACCTAAAAGCAGGAGCTCTCATTTAACTCACTATATATTTGAGCACTATTAAAATTTTATATTTGAAAAGGCTATTCCATCATAAATGTGTGCCACAAACTCCACTGGTTTCATCGTGTCACCAAAACCTTTGTCTCTAGTGTCTTAAGCAGTTTTCTTTGTGGCTTCCTGGCCTGTTCTCCGCCGACCCCTGTCTTCTCTTAGCATTGCTGTCTGCCCTCTGTCCCACAGCCTCCGAAAGCTCATGCCAGCTGCCCTCTGCATGGACTGTTGCATGTGAGTAGACGGCCATGGTGGCGAGTCTTCTGACTCTTGCTGGGTGCGGCATGGCCCAAGTGCAGCACAGGCCATCTACAGGCACCAGGGACAGATGTGGCCAGGGGTGCTCCTTTCAGTATGACTTGCTCAGGATTCTCATTTGCCCTGAGAGATGCTTGATGTCCTGGTGCTGAAACATTCCTCTGAGGATGGGCCTTAATCTTTCTTAGGCTAGCCTTGGACAGTCTGCCCAGCTCCTGTGCTAGACAGTAGGAGAGGCCCACTGCCATAAAATTCTGGACCACAGTCCCTTGTGAGGGGGCAGACCATTGGTGGTCTTGTAGGAGCTCAGTCCGCCCGCTGGTCCTAAAACAGAGGGCAAGCAGAAAAGCAACGTTCTCCTTGTCAACAGTGCTTTCACTTTAAAGGCTTAAAAAAAAAAAAAAAGGTTTGTTTTCTGAGTAGTTCTGGTGTGGAGAGAAGCCTCCTGCTCCTGAGCAGCTGACCACGTGGGTGGTGGCCCTCTGTGGCTAAGGCTGGGTTCAGAGCTTGGATGCTCTCCCCTTACCGTTCTGTTTTCCTTTTCTTCTTCTTCTTCTTTTTTTTTTTAACTTGTTTTACTTGTTAATGGAAGTGCCCTTCATAAGCACAACCCCTTCCTGCTAACATAGCAGGCACTCTGCTTCCCAGAGTGCACACACACAGCAGCAGCTTCAGCATTGTAGCAGCTTGAAAAAGCCATCATTTTAGGCCTTTTAGTCAATGTATGCCTTGAAGCAGGGCCTTGTTCAGCATTTGTATTTGTTTCTTACTGTTCTGGAGTAATACAAGTTCCATACAGTGTTCCCAGGTTGGTATACTTTAATTTATAATAATCATTATTTTTCATATGTGTTTAAGCTTCTGAGGTGGCTGTTTTAATGTTTTAACTAAAATTATTTTTAATAATACGCTGGAATTATTTTTATCTGAGAAGATAAGCATCAGTGAGTACCCACGGCTCTACGCCCATTCTGCCTCCTTTGCAGTGGCTAAGCACATGACAGTTTTGTTGCTTTCTTAAAGTCTTATGGTTTATGGCTATCTTACTGCCTCTCAAAAATATTCTGAAAGGCATAACATTTGCTCTTTAAGATGGCTTGTTTTAATGTTCAGTGCCTACTCATGCATGAAAATTAGAATTTGACTAAAAATCTCAATTCTATTTGATTGGAGATCCAAAATAAAATTGAAAAAGTAGAAGCAGCAGCATGCTGGTGATGTGCACTGATCTCTAAAACGGCCTTTGAGGACTCATGAAGCGCTTCCAGTTTGTTTGGGATATTTTTGTAACACAAAAGTATGAAGTTATATAAAATATTTGACATCACCAAACTCTCCTAGGTAGCTACTGTTTAAGTGCTAATACAGAGATTTTCATGGCTGAAATAGTATGCAAGTAGTGCATTCTGATGCTATCATTTATTTTAATGCAAAACTTTGGTGATGCCCACTCTTGCCTCACAGTAGACTCTTTTTCCTACCCTTCGGGTAGTAGCATCACTTTGCTTCTCATGATCCTGTCATCTCATGCTTCCAATTGGCTTTGGTGTTGGGTGACTCTCAGGGTGGTGAACCAATGGTCTCTGAGGGACCTCCCTGATAGGTCCAGGGCTCAGCTGTGTCACCAGACTTTGTGTCCAGATTTTGGGTGGGCTTTCTACAGAACCCTTTTCCAGCAGTCATGACTCTGACTCACGCTGTCCACTGGTTTTCATGTGGGTACATCCTGCTCCCATGGGGACTGCTGGGCTGATCCAGGAAATGTGGTCATTGGTTCAGTCCTCTCTGTGATATTCAGTGCATGACCAGATGTGAGATCAACTGGACAAATTGGATGCTCTGGTGTCATTTATTGTCATAATCCTGACTTTTCGCCTATTCTTGATATTACAGTGGACTAAAGAGGATGGACATAGAACTTCCACCTCTGCTGTCCCTAACCTGTTTGTTCCATTGAACACTAACCCCAAAGAGGTCCAGGAGATGAGGAACAAGGTATGTCTTGCCATCAGCACTCAGTGGGGGAGTGGGCATGGGGCCAAGAGGGGTGCTGGCTGCTGTGGGGTAGACGTGCTTCTAGCAGGGAACATGTGCTGCTTCCACTAGTAGAACTGAGGTTGTCTTCTTCCCACTGTTGCTGTTCACATTTTGGGGCCCCATTGACTCTGGAACTGATGCTTCCCAATCATGAGTCTGAAGTAGAAGTCATAGAGCCTGATCCTAGCAAGAGCAGCCTTTCAGGGTTCATTCAGAGAGCTGTGAACAGTCATCACCATTCAAGTTACTAGAAGATGGATGCATAGCAAATCTTTCCCCAGTGTTACTAAATACAGTGTGGGAATGTGTGCCCTCCCAGAGATAGCTGGAGAGTGTGAGGTCAGGAATAGTTCCTTCGTCCCTGTAGCCTCTCACCCCTCAAACAGGTACATCCTGGCTCTCATGGGCCCAAGCAGAATGTCCAAGCATAGAAGTGTGACTTCTCTACTGCTGATGTGCCTTTCTCCTTCCTTTCCTCAGATCCGAGAACAGAACTTACAGGACATTAAGACAGCTGGTCCTCAGTCCCAGGTTTTGTGTGGTGTAGTGATGGACAGAAGCCTCGTCCAGGTGAGAACTCAGAGTGTCTCTGACATTAGTGGGTGGTGACTAAGACCATCTACTCCAGTTGTTCATATCTTTGGAGAGAATGATGTTATGAGGTAAGTTTTCTAGGCCAGCAGTTATCTTATTAAAAGTCCATATGATAACTCAGCCACTTTACTTGAGTTCTAGACCAAGTATAAGCATGTGTCCACCCCCAGCCCTGCTCCTTATAGTGCATGTGTATGCAAGGGGCTCATATGCCACTAGCTTTGAGACTGGGTTCTCCTGGTGTCCTCAGGAGTCTGGGTAAATGCTAGAAGAGGGTGGGTTGATGGACCTTTGTTCTGGTCCATACTTATGTCTGCAACAAAGTGCTGCTTGGGCTACAGAGGGGGTGGGCGCCTGTAAATGAGGCTCACATTTACATGCATTTCCATAAAATGACTGCACCTAGTGGCACATTGATGATAATTGTGTAAGCACTTATCTTTGAAAATTAAAATGCCACTGATGCTTTCAGTCTGATTCTGCAGGGGTAGATGATGATTGTTGCCTTGTTTGAATTTGGCCAGCTGTGGTCCTGGTTTCCGATTCAGTGTCTGCACGTACAGCTGCCCCTGCTGCATGCTCCTAGCTGGCTTCATCCTCCTAGCTGGCTTCATCCTATGCTCTTGGTGGATATTCTCAAGGCTGGGCCTGGTGTGCTCTGATGACTCAGTTTACTGTTGCAGGATGCACCCCTCTCTGACTGTACGGAAACTATCGAAGGGCTCGAGCTTACAGAGCAGACCTTTAGTCCCGCTAAATCTGTCTCTTTTAGAAAGGTACTCACTGCCTTGTCCTTACCTTACCTACCTGTTGGCTCTTCTCCCTCCCCTCTCCCACCCAACTCCCTTCTTCAGACACTGTCTTAGTTACTGAAGTAAGTTGACCATGGACCTTTTAAGTCCTCTGTGAGATTGCACAGAAAGGTCTGTTCTGGCTACTCTTATTTTTTGATTAAAACATTTGGTATGAGGTATTTAACTGTTTTCAATGTTTTATGTTGTTAGAAATATCCCATAGGAGTGATGCAGTATATTGCTGAAGTTCTTTGTGACTTTGGTTAGTATATGCCTTTAAGTTTCAGACTTTACCTTTTACAGGATGCCAGTGGCAGATGGGCTTCTTCCCTCAATTGTTCCTCTTTGACCATAGCAGTTGGGCGTCATTGAAAGATGTCTCTTCAGAGGAATGGGGAATAGGACATGACAGGTTTTAAAATTTTTTTTAATTTTTATTTTTATCAGCCCTGTTAGTAAGATAGATTGTTATTATTGTTTTCTGTTTTCTTTTTTGGCAGGGGCTCACTCTGGCCCAGGCTGACCTGGAACTTACTCTGTAGTTCTAGGCTGGCCTCAAACACATAGTGATCCTTCTACCTCAGTCTCTGGAGTGCTAGGATAGTGAGTTTAGGGCTAGCCTGGGCCAAATAGGGAGATCTTGTCTCAATAAAATAAAATAGGGCTGGAGAGATGGCTCAGCGGCTAAGGCACTTGCCTCCAGTGCCTAAGGCCCTTGGTTCAATTCCCCAGGACCCACATAAGCCAGACCCACAAGGTGGTGGACTTGGTGCGCTCTCTTTCTCTCTCTCTCTCTCTGCTTGAAAATGAGTAAATAAAATGTTTTAAAAAATAAATAAAATAAAGGAGCAAGATATGGTGGCACATTACTATAATTTTACCACTCAGGAGGCCAAAGCAGGAAGATTTCACAAGTTTAAGGTCAGCCTTGGCTTCACCCAAGGCTAGCCTCAGGTAGTGAGACCCTTTCTAAAAAGTAAACAGGAAACGCCTAAAACAAAACAACATCAAGAAATCTGAGTTAATTTTTTTTAATGTGATAATTTTTTTTAATGTCACAAAAGTGAACTTTTGACAAACCCAAAGCTGAACTTCCTTGCATGGCACTTTGTGTGTCCATGTGTAGATGTGTCTGGTGTGACTTGGCCAGGGAGAGGAAAGCTTCCCTAATGACGTAGGATTCTAGTTGCAGAACGTGCTTCCTCTAGGTAGGAAGTGGCCAGTTGCATGTCTCAGAGTCTTTGAGGTTTGCCCTTTGCTCAAATGGAATTCTAGGGGCTCTTTTCTTTTATTTATTTATTTGTTTATTTATTTATTTATTTATTTATTTATTTATTTATTTATTTATTTATTTATTTGAGAGAGAGAGAAAGAGAGAGAGAGAGAAAGAATGGGCACACCATGGCCTCCAGTCACTGCAAATGAACTCCAGACACATGCGCCCTCTTGTGCATCTGGCTTTTATATGGGCACTGGGGAATCGAACTCTGGTCCTTCTGCATTGCAGGCAAACGCCTTAACCCCTAAGCCATCTCTTCAGCCCATAGGGGCTCTTTTCACCTTAAATATCTACTTGAGATGCAATATCATCTTAGTGGTGTTCTTTTCTGACTGTCAGAAAGAAACAGTTTTATGCTGATGTCCTATGTTCCTGTCTTGGATCTCTGCTAATAATAATAATTTATGTATTTATGTATTAGTTCAGTGAGCCATATTTCCCTCTGTCCTTACAATTTGTTTCCATCTACCTCTTCTGAAGGAACTTCTCAGAAGGGAAGAAGAGAGGTGCTCTTGGGCTGGAGAGATGGCTCAGCGGTTAAGGCACTTGCCTCCAGTGCTTAAGGCCCTGGGTTCGATTCCCCAGGACCCACATAAGCCAGACCCACAAGGTGGTGGCCCTGGCCCTGGTTCTCTCTCTCTCTCTCTCTCTCTCTCTCTCTCTCTCTCTCTCTCTGCTAAAAAAAAAAAAAAAAGAGGTGCTCTTTACCCTGCCAGCTTGTCTTTCGTGTTGGTACTTTGGGTCATAAGTCATGTGAGTGTGTCAGTTAATACCTTTATCTCTGGTATGTGAAGGTATATGTATTATGCAGAGCAACACCAGTCTCTTGTGTGTTACTTTTGCTTTGTGGGCTACAGCTGTTGTTTTTGGCTTTGCAATACATTTCATGGATTTTGTGACATGTTGGAACTATCTGGAAAAAAAGCAGCTGAGCCAGCTTTATTGAGGATGCGTTTTGCACTGGCTCACCCAGTGATAGCTTTATTTGCTCAGCCATGATCAGATGTGGGCATGTCACTTGGGTGCTTCATGGACAGAGGGGATCTGTTCATACTTGGTCTTGTCAGCCCCTGGTCTGGGTAAGGCTTCTGCCTTTGTGCCCCTTGAAGGCGAGCTGTCACAGCATGGGGAGGGAGGCTCCAGCTTCTGTCATTTTGGACACTTGGTTAAAATGAGTGTAAACATGTCTCCCTTGTTTTATTGGCAGTGACATTGGGTTGCAGGTGTTGTGCACTTGTTGCTATTAGCTTATAAGATGCCACTGCTTAGAAGGATTTTGCAGCCCAATAGGCTCCTCTTGCCCGATAGTAAAGCTGAGGCTTGTGGGAAAGATGAGGCTTGTTTCAGCTAGAGCTAATAAATAGCAGGCAAGGACTCCATTTCCCATCTTGCTGTGACAGGACACTTCTAGATGATAAGCCAGCTGCCCTTAGGCCAGGCTGGGCAAAGATGGCTTCCCAGCCATGAATCTCCAGGCTCTTCAGTACATCTAGACCTTTCCTTCTCCTGAAGGTTCTTTCGATGTTCATCAATGCGCAGTGCTCTAGATACATTGTCCCCAGTTTGTTTAGCAGTGACCACTCAGCCCAGACACATTAGCCTCTGCCTGAGAAGCAATTGCCAGTGTGGACACACTGTCCTCAGGAAGCAATGCTTGCCAGTATTGGCACCAAGCTCCACCCATTGCATCCAAATGGTTCAGGGGCCCCCTGTTTTCATTTGTTTTTATAGTTTTCTTCCTTCCTCTTCCTTCCCTCCCTCCCTCCCTCTGTCCGTCCCTCCCTAACCTTCTCTCTCTCCCTCTCTTCGCTCCCTCCCTCCCTTCCATTTTCGAGGCAGGGTCTCACTGTAGCCCAGGCTGACCTGAAACTCACTCTGTAGCTCCAGGCTGGCCTCAAGCTCACATCAGTTCTACCTTAGCCTCCTGAATGCTGTGATTAAAGGTGTGCTCCACCATGCTTGGCCTCATTTTTTTTTTAAGAAGCTGCCATTTAATAATGTGTAAGTGTTGAGTTCTGATTAATATGTTCTCAGCAGTGAACCCCAAGGCACTTCAGGGTCACTTTCTTCCCCCTAGATCTCTGTCCAAGCAGAGCTGTGGGCCAAAGAACTGGGCAAGTGGGGGAGGAGGTAGACTGCCCTCTGGCTCTCTCTGTGTGATGCCTCCTCAGGTCCTACCAGCCTGCCGTACCCTACGCTACTATGGTAGTGGTGCCCTCTGAGGTTCTCTCTCTCTCTCTCTCTCTCTCTTTTTGGTTTTTCGAGGTAGGGTCTCACTCTAGCTCAGGCTGACCTGGAATTCACTATGTAGTCTCAGGCTGGCCTCGATCTCACAGCGATTCTCCTACCTCTGCCTCCTGAGTGCTGGGATTAAAGGCATGTGCCACCACGCCCTGCCGAGGTTGTCTCTTTTAAGTGATTAGGATTTGTCTTGGGGCTTTGCTTTGCTTGCTTGCTTCTTTTTCTTCTGCCATACAAACCGTTACAGCTTCCAAATACATTAGGAAAACCCTGGTGTTTGGGGACATTCTGTTAGCCACAAATGTTTTGGGATTAGGTCAGGAGCTGGTTGAAAACCAGTTAGAGGTCAGAACTTGTCCATTCTCTTAGAGTGCAAGCAAATCTTCAGCACATTCTCTTTACTCTGTTTGTTGTAGCGTAGAACACTTTCCAAGGTTGTGTGGAAGGGATTGTCTTAGGAAGCAGTGCCTGGGAGAGGACTCTCTGCCATGCTTGCCTGCAATGGACAGAGGAGATCCTCCTCCAAGAGGGTCTGTGCTCTTGGCTCTGCTGTTAAGCACCTTTGCTTTTGAAACCCGTAGGACACTGGAAGGACTTCATTTCCTGTCTGGTTGTTGTATAGCATCACATCTCCCCACAATCTACTGCTAAAGGATGCAGCTTGGCCTCAGCTGAGGGACCTGGCAGTGCAGTCCTAGGATGTCTGTGTGTAGCCCCTCCTCCCCCACCTGCTGCCTGCTTGGGAGGAGGGAGGCCCCACCTGGCCAGGCTGCTGCAGACCAAGCCTCTTTTGTCCACAGGGGGAGCTGGTGACAGCCTCCAAAGCCATCATTGAGAAGGAATACCAGCCACACGTCATTGTGAGCACCACAGGCCCCAACCCCTTCAACACACTCACAGATCGTGAGCTGGAGGAATACCGCAGAGAGGTGGAGCGGAAGCAGAAGGGCTCTGAAGGTAAGTGCTCCTGAGATCTGGTGTGGGGCAGCTCCAGAAAGTGAGAGAAAGTGTTCTGGGAGCTTCTCTGTGGGGAAAAAAAGACCTTGTGTTTGGCTAAGAAAGAACTGAACATTATGCAGTTCACATTTCCACTCCAGTCATCTGGACCAGAAGGAAAGAAGTATAAAGATGAACATTCTTGGGAACAGTGCTTTTTAGGAGGGGGACATGCAAGGGACACTATAGAAACTTGTGTGCACTGTCATAAAACAGTGTGGAGAGAGGTTCTGCCCAAGGAGGCTGAGCAGTAGATGTCCTGCTGGCCAGGAGCTGCTGGGAAAAGGAGGGGTAAGGGAGGAGTCTTGGCACCACTCAGGCTGTCCTGCCATCCAGAGTGTGTAAATGCAGAGCTGCTGTTTTCTGTGCACAGAGAATGATCAAAATATTCATAAAATTCACTAGTTTGGACTAGTTATTGGGAAAGCTAACTTGAAAATTATGTTTAACTTATGCAGTATTTCTGCCAAAGCGTCCCTCAGAAGAGGCCTTCTTTCATTCATATGATTAACACCTGCTAGTCATGACTGAGCAGTTACATTGTGCCAGGCACTATTCTAGCTGCTGAGCATGCTGGCATCTCACCTTGTTCTCAAAGTGATGCTGAGAAGAGGGGCTTGTTCCCATCAGCTTACAGCCAGGCTTACCAGGGGAACTGGGACTCACGGTGTTGCAGTCAGCCACACGCCGCTGGGATGCATCTCCAAACCAGGCATAATTTGGGGGAGGAAAGTATTTATTGAAACTTACAGATTGAGGGGAAGTTCCGTAACAGCGAAAAAGGCTGGCCCTCTTTCACAGGTCTGAGCAGAGAGAGAAACCCATCACCAATACCACACACAGAACAGCAAACAGGCAGGAGCACAAGGAGAGAATTTCTTCCCCTTTATATAGGCTTAGGGTGGTGCCTTGCAACCCTTTCCCAGATTTAGTGGCTTCCTGAGTCTCTGGAATTTCCTTCCTGCACTGCCCATAAAGGACAGGATGTTTACTTCTAGCTCTCCTGAGTTTCCTTACATCCTGCCCCTTGCTGAGAGGCTGCCTTCCTGTAAACATCCTCAGAGACCCACCCAAGAGAATTAAAAAGATCAAGTTGACAAAACCTAACCATCACACACGGTATACATGGTATACATGGCCGAGCCTGTGGCCTCTTGCAGGGGAAGGCACTGAATATCCTTGCAGTTTGGTTCTTACAGCTTGAATTTCTAGCATATTCTTTCTGGGGGGTGGCATACCACATGATCACAGGCTGTGGATTAGTGTGTTGAGGGTATCCCCACAGGCTAGGTTAGGGTGTTGACTGTTCTGAGACATTCCCAGACCATTTCAAGAGTGGCTACCTACTGGCATGGCCTTTTTGTTTCTTGGTCACTTGCTGACAGAGTTGGGCATAATGCAGAGAAAGGTGATTTTTGACATTTTTTATAACAAATGAAATTAAATGCATTGGGATGTGGCTCAGTTAGAGTGCCTGCCTAGCATGCATAAAGCCCTAGCTTCCATCCCCAAAGCCATATAAATCTGGGTATGGGGCACATGCCTGCAATTGTAATCCTTGGTAGGTAGAGTAAGAGGACCAGAAATTCAAGGTCACCACTGACTACATAGGGAGTTCAAGGCTTGCTTGGGCTACATGAGCTCCTGTCCTAAAAAACAAAACAAAGCAAAAAAAACCCCAAAATTAAAAACAAAACAAAGAGAGCTGGGAAGGCTCTGTGGGACTATGTTACTTTCTCCACAAGCCCCCTACCACCAACCCTCTTGCTTACTAGGCACAGCATATCCTTGGCTGATACTAGGAAGACCATAGGACAGAGATGTCACCCCTCCCCTGAAGATTCATGCCATTGTCCTCAAAACCTTAAGCTCCAACCCAATGTGGAAACCCTAGTGTAGGCCTCACTTTCCCACCAGGATCAGTCTTGCAGATTGGTGTTAGTGTGCAGGGCTGACCTCACCCTCTCAGGATATCAGGCTGCTGAGACATTCACATTTGACTCAACTTGCGCATTCTTGTTTTATACCAAGTCCTGCGCTATCTGGGGAGCTGGTCCAAGTTAGCGCTACACTCCTGTCTGGGTCATATTCATGTTCATCCACTGTGCCCCCTGGATCTGGGTCACCTGGATTATTTTCTTTCGTTTTTTCCCCCCTCCTTTTTTAAGTCAGATCATACAAATAGGAGTTATCATTATATCCGAGGCTTCGTCAGCAGAGATGGTATTGAAGTGATGGAGTGGGAACATGCCCACTGAGCTGACAGCAGTGGAGTGCCAGCAGGGACTCTGCCCAGAGACCCTGCTTGCCGCTGATGCAGCTCTTGACACAGGGAGAGGGCGTGCTGGAGGAGAGGCATGTGCCCACAGGTGAAGCTCAGCCTGCTGTCAGAAGTCAACATCCATCTCCATTGTTCTCTCAGGGAGGATATGTTAGCTGTTGTCACAGACAACTGGCTTCTGGAATATCGAAGCCCACATCTAGCCTGGCAGAGTTGACTCTGAGGTCAGAGGTGCTGTTGGGCTGAGAAGGGTGATTAGAGCTGGTTGATCATAATACTGATGCCCTTGCCTCAAACCCAGTTACCTTACCCAGCTCAGGAATCCTACTGCCCTTCCCTTCCTGTATCTGCTCATCAGTCAGGGCCTGGTGATGTAAGCTGTTCATAAAGACTTTTGAAGGAAAGAAGTTTAGAAACTTAAGCTGGGTGTGGTGGCGCACGCCTTTAATCCCAGCACTTGGGAAGCAGAGGTAGGAGGATCACCATGAGTTCAAGGCCACCCTGAGACTACATAGTGAATTCCAGGTAAACCTGGGCTAAAGTGAGACCCTACTTCAAAAACCAAAAGAAAAAGAAAAAAAAAAAAAAGAAACTAGGATAATATTTATTAATACCTATTTGATCATTGGAGTTGACAAGTTTAAGTTACTAAGAGGAAACACCCTGTGCAAGAAACTAAACTCTGAACAGTGCCAGTATGATGCAGTGAGTGGAGGTTGCTTCAGCTGGCTCCTCACTCACTCAGGACGGGTTGGGGCCAAGCCAGCTAGTTGTCACAGGGGCAGCTCTGACTTACACCCTTTGGAAGAAGAATAGAAGTTGGGCCAGACCTGGTGGTGCACACCTTTGATCCCAGCACTCCAGAGGCAGAGGTAGGAGGATTGCTATGAGTTGGAGGCCAGCCTGGGCTCTAGTGAACCTTATGGAGAGGATGGGGGAGAGAATAGACATTAGCTGGGTATGGTAGCATATGCCTGTAATCTCAGTACTTGAGGCTGGGGCAGAACAATTGCTAGTTCCTGGGATGCATTCTGGGCCTCTGGCTGCAGCCGAGTCTGTGGTAGCCTGGTGGGGACTGAAGGGCTAGGGCCCTGGCATAGAGGGAGGGAAGGAGGGAAGGCTCCTGGCTCTCCAGCTCTGCACCCCGATCTCACTTTTGTGTGCATCTGCAGAGACTCTGGATGAGATGAGAGAACAGAAGAGTCCCCCAGACCAGTCTGCCGCCCCCCATACTCCCCCCAGCACCCCTGTCAAGCTTGAAGAAGGTGAGCTCTTCGGTGAGGTGATGTGTGGTGGCCCTGGTGTGGGAAGTTGCATGAACTCATGTGCACCAGCAACATGTATGGCAGTCATTCCATTAACATGAATAACGAAGTGTGCACTTGCATCAGACTCAGTGCCTTACCCAGCTCGGGGATCCTACTGCTCTTCCCTTCCTGTATCTGCTGAGGCAAAACAGTGTGGGCTGCCATGACCCCGTGGGAGGGTAGTCTTTGAGGATTGGACCCCAACCACTGTTCCTGATGTCAGTTTTGCCCACTACCTGCACACATCATTGACTTAGTGCCTTCCATTATGAGGGGCTGCAGGACTTTTGACCTGCTACACTAATCAGCCCCGAGGGCTTTCTGTACCCTACCTGCCTCTCAGACCACCGCATGTCTGTGGTGTGTAGTCCAACATGTCTGTCCCTCAGTCTCCCATGTATGTCTGTCTCCCGTGAAGCCTGTGGCTCCCCTTGCCCCAGTCTGTGGTCTGTAAGAATGGCTTGGCCTTTCTTCTTATGTAACCCAATGGCTGTGAATGAATGCATAGATTCTCTACTTGTGCTTTTCTCTCTCGTGGCCGCCTTACAGCAGGAGACGGATGTGCTAAAGAGTACCTGTTACCCTAGTAAGTACCTGTGCCCCACTGCTCTAACCAGGTGCCTGTGCTGTGCCTTGCTTTCCTGCTTCTTTGTTGCTTCGGTTATGTTTTCTGTTTACTCAAAATGAAAATAGAAGCCCTCATTATTGTCCCCAGCACCTCAGTGGCCTCCTGGAGTGGCTCAGTCCTGGAGTGCTGTGTGGTGGGTTGGCCTGCCCAGGCAGACAGACCTCCCAGGCTCTCCCACCAGTGCCTGTCACACACACAGTGCTGCCCAGAGCACTCACGGCCTCAGAAAGCTCTTATTCTTTTGTTCAGCCTTTGAGAATTTCTCTTGATTGCTGGTGGGAAGCATTTCCACGTGTAATCAGAAATAAATGCAGACTAGGTTCTGGCAGGGTGGATACTGCCACCTGGTGTGCATGGAGATTTGTTTGGACCTGTAGTTTAAGCTGGGACAGGCAGACTAAAGTGGGCTGGGGTGATACTTGGTATTTTGTGAGAAATGTAACATTTGATTAGATGGTAACATTTTTCCTGAGCGGCCTCTTAGCATTAGTTGCAGCAAGCTTGGCAGAGGGAACCCTGGTGCAGGATGGGCCTGCAGCCCTCTCTCTGCCAATCATTCTGGGACAGATGGCAATTAACAGGGTACTCTCTGGGGACATCTCCAGCTTCCCAAAGCTGGGACCTGGAGCCTTTTGCAGCCAGGCAGCCCCTAACTCATGCTTAAAGCTTAGCTGCTCCTGGTCCTCATCTTTGCCCTGAGTTTTAAGTACTAAATGGTTTGGTGTTGCCTAACATGCCACTCGCTTGTAATTTTGTGGACTAAATGTCTACCACACTGGTGTTCCCTGAGTCGATGCAGAACTGTGTTGGCCCCTTGATGGAAACCAACTAACTCTCAAAGAGTGTTTCTTTAAATTTATATTTTGCTCTTTTGTTTGGCTGTTCAAATTGTGAAGATGGCTTATCTTACAGTTCATCTTTTCAGCTAGTTTTACTTTGTTGCACATGGAGTCTGGGAGTTTATTCTTGGTTTTCTACTGGTTGCCTTAGGGGACACCAGGTGTTGTGGAACCAAATTAAGGCTTAATTCCTGGACACAGGAGCAAACCTCTTTCCATTGCTCAGTAGAATGCTGTGCTACTTAGGATGTGCTCAGCTTATCCTGATGCATCTGGCTTCAGGAGTCAGGGATGTAGCCTTGCCCTAGCTCATTCTGGTTTTATCAGTATGCTCTCCATGAGAAATTGCTAGAACTCGCCTGAGATTGAGTCTACATTTTATAACATGAGCTACATCCAGCCCCAAAGTCAAGTAGACCCAAGTTTAGTTTCTTGTTGTGGAAATATCTGAAGCTCTGGGTCAGACGACACTTATGTCCAGCTTCCCTGTCCAGATCTTTACCCCATCTTTCTCACCCCCACCACCAGACCTTCCACAGGAGCCCACTTCCAGGGATGACAGTGACGCTGCCACCTTCAAGCCGACTCTCCCTGACCTGTCCCCCGATGAGCCTTCAGAAGCACCTGGCTTCCCAATAGAGGAGGAGGAAGCCCATGGCCCTCCAGACCCCATCCAGTCCCCTGCTGAGGCCATCTCCGAGCCAGCCCCAGCCCCGACCCCAGGGGCTGAAGAGGCAGCCGCCCCTGCCACTGAGGAAGGGTCTGCTGTGGATCCTAGCAGTGACGGGTCTCCAGGCAAGTCCCCCTCCAAAAAGAAGAAGAAGTTTCGTACCCCTTCCTTCCTGAAGAAGAGCAAGAAGAAGAGTGACTGCTGAAGGCCCGTCCCATGTACTGTCTCATGACCTGGCTCTGCCGTTCCCGATTGTCTTTCGTTCTGCCCTCTCATGTAACGGAATGCCAAAAGCCAAGCCCTCCATGTAGCTGGAACCCCTTCCCATGTGTGATCAGATCCTTGTACCAGTTCTAACCAAGTGCGTTCAGCCCCCTCACTCAGGCCTTGGGTTCTGGGTGAGGTGTGCTTCCTGCAGGAGGGGGACACTGAATCCTGGTCCTGGCTGGAAGGTATTGGAGGCTTCTGCCAGCTCTGGTTACAGCGTCACCCTCCTAAGCCTTGACCTCTCACTCCCCTTCCTGTTGTGAAATAGGCATTTTCTCTGCTCGGCTTTCCCTCCACCCTAAGGTGTCTCAGGTGACTGAATCAGATGTGGCTTCTGCTGGCATCCTCTCTCAGTGATGTCAATTCTTCCCATACACAGGGACCTCTATGGTTACAGACAAAAAAAGAACCAGGGTCTTGTGAAAACACTTGCATGCCCACCAGTGGCCCAGAGCACCGTGGCTGCACTTAAGAGGTGGGTTTGGGTCTCACACTGGGCCAGAAACCCCAGCACGTGGCCCTGTGTACACCCAGCACAACGCTATGCATGGTCCAACTGGTGACCCCATGACCAAAACCAGATTCAGGAGCTCATAGTTTATCTTACCCCCTGGGGATACCAGCAGGGGGAAGAGTCCTTTCCAGAACTTACTTTCAGCAGGTTTGCAATTTACCCCTCATTTGACTGTGAACATGAACAACTTTTTGCTTCATTTTTAGTTTTCATTCTAGAGTCTGTGGCAGACTGTAGCACTTACCTGTTTGGGGAGCTGAGCAGGGATCTATGAGTAAGAGCCTTCCAGTGCTGAGCCATCTCCCCAGGTCCTTGAGCAGGGATCTGGTCTCAGTCTAAAAGGTGCCCTGGTTTTAATGAAACTCAAGGTAGAATTCAGCCCTGGAGGTCTCCCTAATGCCTGGCATCACTCACGAAGTCCATGACTTCCTTGACTCATCCCATTGTGAACTGTTACTTAACTCTCATGCTTAGAAAAGGGCTTGAAGCTATTTAGTGAGAGCTAGAGGGTAGCCAGACAGAATCCTCAAGAGGCTGGTCTGGGAGTGCCTATGCCAACCTGACTAGAGCTGAGGAAGCCTGTAGAACGGGTGCCAGCTGTGGGCTGGGCTAATGGATCCCACTGCACGACTTGGGTCTCGCTTTGCTGTCAAGGTGGTATGGAGCTCTCAGCTTCATCCTGGACTTCACTCACCTGGACTCTTCCTCATCCCTTCTCCTGCTCCTTTCTTTAACCCACATATGCAATGACTTTTAGTTTTCTTTTGTAGTCTTCTTTGTATTACACATGAAATATAGTTGCATTTATGGACACAAGACTTGGAGGATAGGTCCTATATGTCCTTTCCTCACTGTAATATGTTTTACTCACAAATAAAAGTCTCTAAGCAGTTTTTTTTGGTCTAAGGTTGGGAAGCAGAAGTTTGTCTCATGGTCCCTGCAGAGAGTCCCCAAACCTTCCTTAATCAGATCTCCAAATGTGAGCACTCAGTAGGTAGATAGTTTGAGCATGTCTGATGGGGACAGCCTATGGTGGTCCTGGTCTTACCTGTCAGGGTACAGGGCATACACCCCACCCCACCTGACAAGGGCTGAGTCCGTGTCTGGGAGAGGGCTTCTTCCCACCCCAACACTGGCTGGGTAGGGAAGCAGAGCCAGCTGCCTCTTCTGGTATTGAGTGAGGAGAGAGCCATGTCTTAGAGAAAGGCACTTGGTATAAAATAGCTGCTTTATTTGTCATTTAGACAGATAAGAAACAATTAGAAACATTGAAGGCTTTGGAGTTACCCTGCTTGGCCTCAAGGAGTGAGATGGTGCGGCCACCCAGCGGAGCTGCCAAGGCTTCTTGCTGGGTGCCATACCCTGAGGGTGGGGCAGGAGTGTCTGACCTCCCTTATCTGGGAGGAAGAGATGAGCCAGCAAAGTGGAGGGTTCCTGGCCCAGGTTTCCGCTTGCAGCCTAGGTAGCTGGGCTTGGGTAGAGCTCAGCTACTGGGCCTTGAGTGTCTGTGCTGGGTGCCTCAGCTTCCGCAGGAGGAAGAAAGGGAGCAGGAAGAGCCCAGAGCACACAGTGAAGCAGACCTGGGCCCCAGCCAGCCAGTACACTGTGGAGAGAGTAATGTCACCCGGGCCCTCCTTCCACAGTCCTGCCCCTACCCCAGCCTCCTCAGCAGGCAGGACTGAGCAGGGGCTGAGGTGAACTGGAACTGGATGGGGAAGCAGCTCTTACCTGAGGCAGCCACCATGGGCCCTATTGCCCTGCCTAGGGCGCCCAGGCTCCGCAGTGTGCCCATGACTGTGCCCTTCTGTCCTGGTGAGCCTGAGGGGAGAGGACCTGTCAGCTGACAGCCAGCCACCTCCCACTCTGGTTGGTTTTGGTCAAGGGAAGGGCTCTCACCATAGCTGGCGACCACAGAGGACAGGCAAGGTACCACGACAGCAGCAGCTGGTGGGAGAACATTGGGAGGCACCTGTCAGTCCAAAGGAGAGACAAGGGCACATCTGCTCCAGCCCAGGCAAGGTCCACTCACCAAAGGAGTACAGCAGCAGCCCCAGGCCCAGCACAGGCAGTGAGCGCCCCCAACCAATGAGAAGAAAGGCTGGCATCAGCAGCAGCATGGCCTGTGGAGAGCACGAAGGCTCCCTCAATAAGGGCCCTAGAGCCCACCAAGAAGGAGTCCAGGGCACTGCCTCCCCAAATGCGGTAGGAGCTCCTTACCCTTTTCACAGCTACAATCTCCCTGCCAGGGCTGATCCGCCGGGCATAGGTGCCCTGTATGATGGCCATGGTGAGGCCGATGAAGAAAAACATCTTGCCCTGCTGCAGGCTGGGAGGTGGAGGGTGAGCACCGCGTCCCCTAGGCCACTGACTGCCAGGGGGATGGGCAGAGCCAGGGGAGGAGGGGCAGCCACAAAGGCTTCCTGGGGCTGGGATCTGCACACCTTGAAGCAGGTCTTCCCCCAGATGGGGACCCACCTGTTGAACTGGAAATGCTGGTGTGCAAGGAAGCTGAGTGTGTACTCTAGGCCCGAGAACAGGAAGAGGTAGAGGAAGTAGACTAGGCCCAGACAACGTAGGCTCCTGAGTCCTGGGGGGCAGTGAGGACACGGAGGGGTGGGTCTTAGGCCACCCTGGGCAGACAAGGGCGTGAGCTGTGCACTAAAGGGCAGGCTCCTTACTGTCTCCAGCAGGTGGATCCTGGCCCTGGGCGACAGCTACAAAGCGAAGGAGGGCTAGGGGGCTGAGCAGGTTGGTGGCTGCACGGAAGCCCAGGGTGACAGATGGAGCCTGTAAGAGGAAGTTGAAGGCTAGCCATGGCGGAGGGAGCACATGCCTGACAGCCCAAGTACACTGCAGGGGCCCTAGGCCCTAGCGGCACGGACCCAAGAAGCCCTGTGACATGCCAATACTCTAGACACCAGGAGAGGGGCAGTCCAGTCTCCCCCATATCCACAGAGGGGACATCCCTCAGACTGACAGAAAGAGCAACCCCAGTCTCTGAGCCTGCCCTTACCCGCTTCTCTGGTGGAAGCGTCTCTGGCAGGAAACAGAGGATGAACAGCAGGTCTGAGACTGCGAAGAGCAGGCTGAGCCAGGGTGCCATCTCCATAGACAGGGAGGCCCCGAGCATGGGACCCAGTGTGAAGGCCAGGGAGAAGGCCACACCGATGACTGCCTAGGGAAATAAAATAACCTGAGCTGGATAGGGAGACTGCAGCCTAGACCCCTCGGGTCTTCGCACTCACCATGCCTTGGCTGCGGGCTGGAGATGAGCCCAAGTCGGCTACGATGGCTGTGGAGAGGCTAACGTTCCCCTTGCTGATGCCTCCGATCACCCTAGAGGCCAAGAAGGCTGCAAAGCTCCGTGAAGAGGCCCACACTGCATAGGAGATGACCAGACCCGTCTGCAGAAGGGTGAGGGCCAAGAGCAGGGGCAGTCAGTCACTTGAGAGGCCAGGAGGGGCCCAGTGTGGCAGGCGAACCCAGCCAACACCCCTCAGACACTGGCTTGTAGACACAGCTGCCTTCTCCCCATGGGCTTGGTTTTGGGGAGACACTCCAGAAGCCTACCAGGGAGAGCAGCATCACAGGACGCCTCCCCAGGCAATCAGAGGCAGCCCCGGCCAGAGGTGCCGAGAGGAACTGCAGGAGGGAGAAGGCTGAGCCAATGAGACCTGAGGGAGACAGAGGTCACCATCAACCAGTGGCCTGGGCCATGCAGGTAGTCCCAGAGGGCAGGTCACACTGGGTCCTACAATTCACAGGCCATGGACTAAAGTTGAGGTAGCCCCCGGCGGAAAAATAGAGCTGTCAGTCCAAGAAGGCCCTGCGGGAAAGGGTCCAGGCGGAACCAGAAAGGGCTGTGAGCCCCCCAATCTGGCCATTCTGGGCCATACCTCCAAACAGGACACTGTTGTACCTCTTCTCGGCTGGCACCCCGATGGCTGTGGCAAACCAGTCCACCCCGCGCTGCCATGAGCCATAGAGAGGGTCCTGGGGAAACAAGGAGGGCGGGAAGGGGCTGGAGGAGTCCCTGATGTGGGTGAAGGGGGGAGGGATAAGGGGAGCGGAGGTCGTGCTCCCGCCCAGGGGAAGAGGCTCACGTCGGCGCGGCCATGGCTCTCCAGTAGCGCGGGCAGCAGCGGCAGCAGTAGGGTGAAGGCCAGGAGGTCCAGCAACAAGCCGAGGAAGACCACGGAGACCACGCGGCGCTCGGGCGCAGGGTGGGGGCGGATGGGTGGGCGCGGGGTGCAGCCTGCGTCCCCTTGCCATCCCATGGTGGCGGCTCCGGCTGCACTTGGCTGGGGGTTGGAGGATGCAGTGAAGACGCCAGGCCGTGGTCCCCATCTCACCAACCGCGTGGGGAAACTCGGCCCGCCACTTCCTGCCACGCCCCAGCAGCCAAGCATTGCAAAAGTGTGGGGCGTGGACACACGGCCTCGGGGCAGCAAGGGATTCAGGTTGGGGAGCCGGTGAGCGTGGAGCGGGCGGGAAACCCAATGGGGAGGCGCAGGGTCTTCGGGACGCGGTGTCCACCCTCCCACCCCACGCCCGCCCGCCCGCCCGCCAGGGGCACCGACCGCACCTGCCCGGACCGTGCGCTCCGGACCGACGGAAGGATGGATGCACAGACGCCAAACAGCCAGCGGGCGGGCGCGGCCACGCCCCGGAGATAACGAGTGCCCGGTACCTCCTCTTCCGGGACTGGCCGGGCCGGGCTGTGCGGGTGTCATCACGTCGTCCGTGGGCCTGTGCAGTCCCGCCTCCTGGAAACCCCGGTCTCGCCCCTGGCGCCAGGCGGGCTGCAGGAAGGACCTGGAGCACTGGATTAGTCCGGCTCCAGGTGGCTCCTCCCGGGCCCTCGGCTTTGGAGGCCCCTGGGCGAGCAGCATGTGCGGTGTCGGAGGCTTAGCTGCACCTGACAGCGGCCGCCCACCGTGCCAGGGCCCTTGGGTGACTGGGGCTCAGGGACCCACCCAAGGGAACCAAAAACATACAGCGGGAAAGTTGTGGTGCGGGGCCCGGTCCTATCTCCACCCCCTTCAAACCGCGCCCAGCCTGGCCGTGGCGGTGCACAGCTGAGGACCAGGAGTTCAAGATCATCGTTACAAGAAACCCTCTCAAAAAACCAAGACGGGCGTGGTGGCGCACGCCCTTAATCCCAGCACTGGAGAAGCAGAGGTAGAAGGGTTGCTTTGAGTTCGAGGCCACCCTGAGACTACATAGTGAATTCCAGGTCAACCTGGGCTAGAGTGAGATCCTACCTCAAAAAACCAAAATATAAAAAGATAAATAAGCCAAAAACAAAAGCTATTGTCAACTTCCACATGCAAAAAAACAGCAATGTGACACTTTCTATAGTCAGAGTAGGAGCTACCTATTGGCTTTTAGGTCACATTCCCTGAATGCACCACACTTGGGTGTGGTGACCATTCTCTCAGAGGGAACCTGACCAAGGCTGAGGGGTCTATCTTGTTGAGTAACAGGCATGGTATGTATCTGTGGTGATATGATTCAGGTGACCCCCGTGAACTTATGTGTTCTGGGTGCTTGATCCCCAACAGATGGCATTTTGGAAATAGGAACCTTGTTGGAGGTGTTGCTGGGGCCAGCTTATGGGTGTTTGGCACACCTTCCTGCCACTGTTTGCAGTGCTGTGGCGGAGGTGATGTCCACCCTCTGCTCATGCTGTTGTTTTCCCTGTCATCATGGAGCTTCTCCTCGGGTCTGTAAGCCAAAAGAAACCCATTCAAGCAGCTTTTGGTCAGGTTCTTTCATGAGCAACGAGAAGGTTGATTACAACAGTATATAGAGATATGGTCTCACCGTAGCCCAGGCTAACCTAGAACTTCTGTAGCTCCAGGCTGGCCTTGAAATCTCAGAATTTTTAACTTATTGATAGCTTCCATAATTATAGACCACAAACCATTGTGATTCCCCTCCCCATGTTTCTTCCTCAATTTGTCAGTTTTGTTTCGGTGGGTGTCAGCTTTTCCTCTCATTTGTGAATAAGTGTTGTGTCTGGATGTTTGTGTTGTAAGCAGTGGAAATCTCAGAATTGGGATTAAAGGTGTGTGTCACCACATAGTCTTCCATCCTGCTGATGGCAGAAAGAGCTGAAGACACTTACTTGTGCCTCTCCCTTTGGCTATCAGGCTATTGAACAACAGACGTCCCGGGCATTCCATGCGAGGAAAACAAAGTTGGAAGCTGGTACCTACCACCCAGTAGTAACCTGCATTGGGGAAAGATCTGACGAGGGGATGGGAGATGGCTTTTACCTGCAAAGCTTGCTGGCACAGGTTCATGTAAAGCCAGATGCAATGAGGCACATAAACGTGATCCCAAGGGAGACAAGAGTCAGGAGAACCAGCAGCTCAAAAACCAGCTGTGTGATGTCGGAGGCAGCAAGAGACCCCAGCTCAAAGGAGGTGGAGCATGCCTTGGCTGTGACAGACAGGCCTCACAGGACAGAGTTGAAGCAATGGGATGGTGGGAGCACACATTCACTGGAGTTAGAGACCCCTCCTCCCTCCATGGTGGACCATGGTCAGGCCACTGGACTCTAACTCTCCTCAATGTGACCACATTGACCAAATCTTTGCTTCTGTTAGGGCCGCCAGGGCACAGGCTCAGACCCCAACTCCAGCAACACTCTACCAGACAACCCGGTACCCAACTAGGTCCTACTGCATCCTGCCAGGGTCTCTTTCCTGCTGCAGCTGGGCTTGTGGATTATGTGGCTAAATTCTCAGGGGATGAAATCTTGGCTGGATGGTACTGAGGCAGTTGGACCCCTGAAAGTAAAAAGCAGGAATGCCCTTGGGTTCGCCCTTACAATCTTTGCTAGAGATCAGAGAACCTAACTTCCATCTCTAGCCTGACTTGTTTTTCCATAAACAACCCAAGCCCTCCCTGGGGGGTGGGGTATCCACTGGGGTCAACTTAGTATCATGGCTGGCCTCCTAATGAGCCAGCTGAGCCCAATCAGCTATCTCTCTGGCTCACCTAAGCCAACCCTTACTAGGGTGGAGGGGTCTCTTGGGCTGCCAGCTCCAGGTTCTGGTGAGGACCTGGGGAGAAGTGCCCTGAGCCCTACTCCCTGCCCTCCACAATCCAATACCCCTCAGGCCTACAGATTTTAATTCTTTAAGTTCCCAAGAATCTGGGCACTCTAAATTTGTTGGTGCGATGGCATATTAGCAAGGAACTCCAAAATTCCCATTCAGTACCTGCATCAAGGTGATGATCCAGGCTGTTCTAGATTTATCCTAAGGATCACAGGGGAAGCAGGACAGAGGAATGTGCTGGCTCTGCCTCCTCCCTTCCACCCAGGAAACCCAAGATGCTCTTGGCTGAGCCTGGCTGACAAGCCCCCATTACCCAAGCCTGGTTTTCCTTGAGGCCAGCTCATCCTAAGCTCCAGACCCTCTCCCATCACCAAGCTCCTGACAGCAAGCTATCTGGACATCATAACCCAGTTCTCTACTCAGCCTTGGTACCAGGGACTGGTCTGAGCAATGTGCCGTATACAGGCACATAAACTGACCGCTACAGCCTGAAATGTCATTATATGAGATGTGGCTGTTGCTTACGAGCACAGAGCCCTAACAGAATTCATTTTGTCACCAGGAGGCAGGTGTTAATAAGAAGTCGATCACAGGAAAAGCCCCACGCTGCCACCATAGCACCTTAATCACAACACATATCCTTCATTTGCAAAATTTCATTTATTTTTTGAACTTTTTCCTTTTCAGAGCCTTCCATTCACCTTCTTGTGTGGCCAGGCTGTTAAAAAGCTGCTTCACTTTTCGCTTCCTTTCAGCATCCCTAAAAGAAAAAGGCAAATCAGATCAGTTTGTGAATGATGTCTTGTCCTTTTCCCCATCTGACCACTAAAAGGTAAGAATCGCACTGGCCTGTGATGACCACTGCCTGTCCAAAGAGAGGATCCTGAGTAGGTGTCACACAGCTGAGCCTCACCCCCATACATATCCTGTATCACACAGCAGCCCACCACCCCATACATGTTCTCACCGTTCCATGATCTCCGAGAGCTGCATCCTAGCCAGGAACTGATTGTCCTTTCGGATTTCCCGGACAGCACCTTTAAATTCCCGTCTGTGTTTGTGGATCAGCCTCTTCCTTTCCTGTTCTTCCTTACTGCTGCCTTGTTTCCGTCCAAACTCAAGCCTAAAATTGGAAAGTTACCAGTCTGTGCTTCTGAGCCAGTGTGACCTCTCCCCTGGACCACATGCTGCAATTACTGGCCCAGCAGAACCCCCTCCCCCTCCAGTCACTCACACTTTGACCAGTTGCGGGGTGAACAGCTTCAGCGGGACAGGCTTGCTCTTCTCGAAGAGAAGTGGCTGGCACATAGGCTTCTGGCTCTCCATTTCTGACAGTATGCTTTGAGACAGCTCCTGAACAACATGGTAAAGCCAGGGCTGTGACGGCTGCCCACATGGTGTCCCACAAGACTGACATGAGGACAGAGCCTGGGCCTCACTGCTGCAAACCAGGGCCTCCACCAGAGCCCACACCGCACACACTGGCTGGGGCTATCAGAGTGTGGAAGGATGACACAGAAGCTGCCATCATCTTCACAGGGAGCCAAGTGTAGAGGGGGACATGGGGGGGGCACACACGACAATGCACACTGAAGGACGTTCTTGCATCTAGGGAGCAGCAGCAAGGCCCAGAAAACCAGCCCCTTCCAGTGGAGCAGTACAGGAGAACCAACATCTGTGCCCTGGTGGCCTTTGAACGTGAGGGCTTAGGTATGACAGTTTCGGCCAGTCATGGCAATTTAACCAACTGTACCAGATGGTTAAGTAAGACACACTTCCACTAGGGCCTCAGCTTCCAGACATCCCTGGAGGCTTCCCAGGCTGCTTGGTTTCCCACACTCACAGCGTGGTCACCCTTGGCCCTTCAGGTTGTTACTTGTGTGCCAGACACAATACAAGACCACTGGCCAACCAGAGAACTGTCCTTTAAATGAAAGGAACAAGCTACATCAGCAAGTGGACACAGGAGGAGGGGAGCTTATCAGCCTCGACAAGTGGACACATGTGTAGACTGGCCTGGGCACTCGACACACAGGGGCACATGCTCTAGTGGAAGAGACAAGCCGGTGATTGGGCAGGAGAGGTCAGCACTACTCAGAGGCAGCTCTGAGCAACTCTTTCCAGGGAAGATGTGGGAGAAGGGTTCTGGTCCAAGAAGAGCAGTTTTTGAGGGGCAAGCCTATGAGGCTAGAGTGCGAGCAGCAGAGAAGACAAGGAAAAGCCACCAGGACTGAGGCCAGGTCACTCTGGCCTTGTGCACTGTGGTCTGGACTTTTTGGAAACACTTTTTTTTGCTTGTCAGTTTTATTTTTTTCTTGGTAATTACTTGTGTGAAGGTGATTGACAGCAATGGCTAAATTAAATCATGCTGCTAATTTTAACCTCCAAAGGTCTGTCTAGCACCTCAGAAGTATCTTTTCTCTTGATATGAAGAAAAAAGACAATGGAATGTGCACTAGGACGCCATCTTAAAGAGTGGCTGACATGTGATGACGGATGGCTTGAGGGCAGATGGGGGTGGGGACGCCATGGGTGAGCAGCAGTGGACCTGGAACACACTGATGCAGAACCAAAGGGTGTGATGAGCACGTGACGCGCTGTGGCATCAAGGACTCACAGATGGAATTCTGAGGAAAAGTGAAAACAGCCCCAAACCACAGTGGTGCTCAAATGCCACTCTATGCAATTTTATTTCCCAGCTGTGTCCACCACTTTGCAAAGATGGCTCTTGCAGAGACCACCCGAGGAAGCCTTTGACTTTAAACCTGAAACCTCAAGGACAAATATGCTCTTGGAAAGTCTGAGACCAGTGAAAGGCACCCTAACGGTCAGGAATTCTTACCTGGAGCTCCTGGGGGTGGCTGCAGGCCACCAGATGCTCTGTCAACAGAGTTTGGAGAGGCCTGATGATGGCATGGAAGGACGGCAGGGTGCTGTACATGGAGACACAGCGCTTCACCAGGGTCAGACACACAGCCAGGCAGGACAGTCTGTGATGACAGCAGAAAGCGAATAGGATCAAGCCACTCTATTTCAGGCAGTCACTGACAAACCAGCATCTTGGCAAAATGAAAATCCCAACCCATGTTTGGAAAATCCAAGTAGGGCCACATCAGGAGAAAGGCTAATAATTAGGCTCATTGTGAGGTAGCCAAGAAAAATGCTGCATTTGTCTAGAGAAAGGAAGGCTACAGGCAATGTAATAACAGCTTGAAGGGGGGCATGAATCCACCTTAGTTCCCAAGTTACTATTTGTGAAGTCAGGGAAATATATTTTGTAAGTAATGCTATAGGCAAACTTTCTAAATGGGGGGGGGGGGGAAGCGCTTCCATCACTGTATTACTAGTCCCAGAAAAATTAACCTGACACAGAACCTAGTGGCCCTGAGAGGCAGATTAGCTAAAAACAGTAAATAAGGGGCAGTAGAGATGGCCGAGTGGTTAGAGGTGTTTACCAGCAAAGCCTGACAGCCCGGGGTTCAATTCCCCAGTCTCACATAAAGCCAGGTGCACAAAGTAGCATGTGCATCTGGAGTTCGGTTGCAATGGCAAGAGGCCCTGGTGTACCCATTTCCCCCGTTCCCTTGGTTACAGTACAATAACTAAAGTGCATGTTTTCTGTCTGGGTGTCTGCACATACCTGGCATGATTGGCTTCAGTTGCTGTTGGAGTGCTCAGCTTGCTGGCCCATTGCAGGGAGAGGCTTCCCCTCTGCCATGTAGCAACATCTGCTTTGTTAGAGATCAAGAGCAATTCCGAGTTCTTCCCAAGTGCTCTGAAAGGGTGCACCAGAGTGGAACCTGAATCCCAAGCATGACAGGATAGAGAGGACCCAGATGTTACTGGCTCACAGGGCCAACTCTGTAGTTCTCAACCTTTACATGTTCTCTTCACTGAGCTGCTGGGCTTTGCCAGACAAACTGCTTCAACTGGGCAATAGGCACAGAAAGGAAGCCCCTGGGGTGAAAACTCTGGCAGAGATGGGTGGAGCTACATCCTCAGAAGGCCCCTAGAAACAGACTTTTGGGCCATGAGCCAGACAGACCAAAGCAGTGTCCTATAGGGAAGACATGGAGGACACAGAACTATGGATATAAATGAACTGGAGAGAAGGAGAGCAAAAATGGATGTCCTGAAGCAGAACAAGGTGAGAGGTAGCCAAGTGTGCTGCAGAGTGGGGTAGCCAGAGGTCAGAGCAGGCCCGAGAGGATGGACATCAGCAAAGACCTGCACGCATGCAGCAGGTAACCCAGAAGTAGCTCAGAGGACAGCCCACACATGGCTAAGTGGAGGTGGCTGTGAGGGAGATGAAAGTCAGCCTGCTCCAAGCCTCCACTCCACTCCAGCACCCAGCATTTCTTCTGTAGCACTCCCACAAGGGGCCACAAGGGTGGCAGGGCCCCTGGTCCACACAGTAAGCCTAGCACACAGAACCAGGTCAGTCAGGGGTAAGAACACTGAAAAGAAAAGCAAAGGATGGTGGGTGAGGAAGTTCACTAGGCACGGCATTCCTGCCCGGCTACTGACTTAATCCACAGTGCTTAGAAACACTGCAGCACCCCACTTACAGGGCCTCATGACTGAGGCTGTGATCGGACACTGAGAAAACTAGATATGGGGGGGGGGCCTCAACAGGTTCAAAACAAGATACCAGAAAGCCCACGAGCAACCCTGTGGGGAAAGAGCGAGTGCCCAGGAAGCACCGAGTGTAACAGAAACTCCTGGAGGGATCAAGGACACTAACTAGGTGAAGAAAATTGATCAACAAATGTGCAAACTCTTCCTCATGGTAGAGTGCTTTTCTTGTAGAACCAACACAGAATGGTGCTGGCCAGTGAGCTATGTAGGTGATTTTAAATTATCTAAGTGTTACACAAACAAAAGTATAAAGAGCCTGTAGTACCAGCTAGCTGGAAGGCAGAAGCAGGAGCCTAGGAATTTGAGGCAAGCCTGGGCAACAGAGACCATCTCAACCACCAAAAGAAAAATTTCCACAATGTATTTATCTTTACATGCTGAGATACTTGGCATGCCTTTGACATTCCCCTGGCAAGGAATGTACCTTTCATGTGCTGCTGGCTACAGGTGTGACGCACATTCACACAGAGAAGAAATGAATGCCACCCTAGATGGCAGAATGAGTTCTTAAAAATCTTCTTTCAACTTTCCACAATGAATATGAATTTTCAAAAATTCTAATGCCCATTTCACAAAAGCCCCACAAATCTCTTACCTTGGCTGTGCTTGTTTGGAGTTGCTATGTAAAGAATCCCAAGAAGAAAATTAACAAGCTCAGGGATGAACCTCCGCGACAAAGACACGTACTCCAGGAATAAGCATGACACAAACAGGCCCTTCACCACATCTTGCAGGGATAGGACCGGGCACTAGGAAGGAACCAAAAAGAACAGCCACAGCTCTGACCCATGCCCCGCACTAGGCAGACAGCTGGTGCCTGCTGAGGCTTGCTGACTGTCAGCCTCTATGTGTTAGGATACGTAACTGTGTGCTAAGAAAAAGAAACAAAAGCCCCTATCAGACTGGACAACTATATCACTACTGGGAAAGGTTGTTTCCTGGAGTCACACTCCAGAGTTCTGGGACGGAGCTAGACATCCTTTGAGTTTAGAACTCCCAACTCCCTCACAGGTGCTTTAGATGAGCAATTTTATGCCTGAACTTAGTGGTCGATAACCATGCTCTTATTTTTTGTAGTTCTGAGTCGAGGTGTTTCTCTCCCTACTCTTTGTTGCTCAGGCTGGTCTCAAAAGTTGTGGACTCATGTGACCCTTTTGCCTAAGCTACCTAAAGTTGGAGGGCCCACAGGCACACACCTACCAGGGAGAAAACATGAGCTGATTTAACACAGCCCCACCTACCTTAAGAAGAGGGGACATACCTTAGTAAGCAGCTGGCTCATGCACACCAGGGCAGGGGTCACAACTGGGTGCCAGAAGTCAGAGGTTGGAAACAAAAGCCCAGCAATTTTCAAATATATAAGCTGGAAAAAAAAAAAGGATTATCATACAGATTAAAGAAGGTAAAACTAAGCCGGGCGTGGTGGCGCATGCCTTTAATCCCAGCACTTGGGAGGCAGAGGTAGGAGGATCACCACATAGTGAATTCCAGGTCAGTCTGGACTAGAGCGAGACCCTACCTCGAAAAACCAAAAAAAAAAAAAAAAAAAAAAAAAAAAAAAAAAAAAAAAAAAAAAAAAAAAAAAAAAAAAAAAAAAAAAAAAAAAAAAAAAAAAAAAAAAAAAAAAAAAAAAAGACCTAAAAGAAGGTAAAACTAAGTTTTTAAAAAGGAAATTAAAATGAATGACTTATGAGAAAGTAATGATTAAATAAATTAAGCTACGTCCACATGACAGAATGTCACCGGGCCATCAAATTAAGCCACATTTTAAAAAAGCTTGTTTATCTCTATATGTCTTCAGTGTTGTTATCCACATTGTTTAGATTTCTAAACAATTGTGCCAAAATATTTGTCTCATGTAATACGACCATGAATGAGATTTTATTTTATTTTTTTGGTTTTTCGAGGCAGGGTTCCCGCTCTAGCCCAGGCTGAACTGGAATTCACTCTGTAGTCCTATAGACCTTGAACTCATGGTGATCCTCCTACCTCTGGAGTGCTGGGATTAAAGGCGTGCACCACCACGCCCGGCTATGAATGAGATTTTTTGATACCTTTTTTCTCCAAAATTTTCTTGAAGGAAATAAATTACTTTCAAACTTTTGTAAGCAATAAACACACTTTGAAAAGTTGAAAAAATCCTGGTGAAATACAGCAAGCATTGACAAAAATCAAACTTTGCCTCTCTCCAGGGGTACCCACTTCACCCAAGACTCAACAGCACTTCATCTACTCCCTATCCACAGTAAGATTCTTCTGGAATGTCAGAAGGATTAGGCTGTCCTAACCTTTGAGCTTAGCAGGGTTTGCAACCCCAACCCCAGTCTGTAGAATTGGGGCTTCAGGCTCAAGGCTCGGGGTGGGAACCAGGAAAGGACCTGTCATTTGGATACTTGGTGCCTTTCTGCCTTGGCTTGGGACTAGCCAGAAGGTTTCAACATCCTACAGCCTTCTGCTCTAAGCCACACGTGCAAAGCATGAACAGACTCCCAACCCCTCACTATTCCAAAAGAGGAAGACCAACCAGTATGTGCCTCCCAGGCCGCCCTGGCTTTAGGCACAGACTTGGCTCCCAGACCTCATCTATTATTAGTTGAAGACACAAAGCTACTTCCAAAGTAGCCATATGGCCAATGTCAGTAGAATCCATTTCATCTTGGTCTAGTCACTTCTCTTCCTACACAATACAGCACAATATAGATTCTCTACTGAAGTGTTGACCCAGGACCGCATCTCCTACAATGGGCACACAGGAGACAACTTCCTTAATAAGGATGGAATCCCGGTTGGCTACCCCCTGGTAACCTCCTGGTTCCTCCTTGTTTGACAGCATATTTAACTTGCACTTTGGAGAGTTACTGCAAGAATTAGAAAAGATTTCACTGAACCTGGCCTGAACAATCAAAACATGTTTCTATTCATTTTTTGTTATCAGTTAAATGGACAGCATAACTCCGCTAAGCAGCAGCCTTCCCTCCCCCGTGGGCCCCTGGCATATTTAGGCACAGCTGTGGGAGCCTCAGAGAGAGGGAGGGAGGTGAGTCCCTGCATAAGCCTTTGGCAGCTGAAGGCAAGAATGACTCCACCCTAACAACAGTACCTCAGAGTGGTGTATGCATGTGTGTGATAGATGCATTCCATGTGCATGTATGCAGGATGGTTTTTTCCACCACTCATGTGCTTTATTTTTCCCGAGTCTCTCTTTAAGTTGAGCTGCAGTTTCTGTGCGCCATATTGCTTCTCTGCTTTCTACTCCCCACAGGACTGGGGTTAGAGGCATATTCGACCACACCCAGCTGTTCATGTGAGTGCTGGGAACTCAAACTCAGAAGGTCTGGTCTCATGTGACTGATGCAGCAAGAGCTCTTCAGCTCAGAGCAATCTCCTCAGACCCAGCTTTGTTTTCATCACAAAATACACAGTAGTGAATACTGCCACAAGCAGAGCCAACAGACAGCTCATTCATTAGACAAAGAACCAGGCTTCATCTTGCAGAACTTGCACAAAATCAAGTCAAGAGAAATTTATAAGAATTTACAAAGGACACAAAAAAGCTGTACACAAACATTTCTCTTAAACAAATGAAACCACCAAGAGTGTAGTAAATGTGAAACCAACACCATGGTGTTTTATTTTGGTTTTCACGTTGGCGAGGAAGTCTGGTCAGGTTAACTGGTAAAGCTGTGGGGAGAGCAGAGCTGACAGCCTTGAAGGAGAAAAGGAGGCTGCTGCCAGGCGTGGTGGTGCACGCCTTTAATCCCAGCAGGAGGATTGCTGTGAGTTCAAGGCCACCCTGAAACTACAGAGTGAATTCCAGGTCAGCCTGGACTAGAGTGAGACCCTACCTCGAAAAACCCAAAAAAAAAAAAAAAAAAAAAAAAAGGAGTCTGCTAAACCAGGCACTGTAGCCCAGGCTGAGAAGGCAAGACTTCGCGGCTGAGCCGGGATCTGCAGGGGAAAGAAAGACAAGCAGCTCACAGAAGGCCAGGTGAATGGCAACAAGGAACTTCAAGAAGGTGAGGAAGAGGCTTGAGTGGTGAGGTGCAGTGCCACAGCAATAATCATGGGGTCAAGTCAACAGAGAGGGTGGCTTTAGCACATGACCTGAGGGAGGCAAGGAGTGGGGAGCTGCTGTCTTTAGAGGAAGCTGGTGCTGGGGTCAGAGTGGGGGGCTCTCTCTCAACACTTTTCTCTCCCCCATCAGCTCATCAGGGGCACATGGGCCCAGAGCTCCCAATTTCCATTCCTCTAGCTGCTCAACAGATATCATGCAGCCTCTAAAACCGGTATTTCTAGAAAGCTGCAGATACAATGACTGGAAGCAAACACCAGAGACTCTGATAAAAATACTATTATCTACTTCATGCCACTTATGGTTTAATTTAGAACATAAACAATCACTATCAATTTATATGATTTATATGACACGGGCATTCAAAGCAGAAATAATGGAATTGGATTTTAAAAAAAGGCAGCGGGGGGGGGGGGGCTGGAGAGATGGCTCAGGGGTTAAGGCACTTGCCTGTAAAGTCTAAGAACCTGAGTTCAATTCCTCAGTACCCATATAAAGCCAGATGCACAAAGTAGTTCATACATTTGGAGTTTGTTTGCAGTAGCAGGAGGCCCTGGCTGGTCATTCTGTCTGTCTCTCTTTTCTTGATCTCTCTGCTTGCAAAAACAAAACAAAACAAAAAAACTCCCCAGGTGGTTCAGGACAAGGCTGTAGAAGGTAGATGCCTAGGTACTGCCCAGCCCATGACCAGTTATGACCATAGCAGGTGACCTTCTCTGTGGCCTCATGAAGAATGTGCCTAAGTCATGGTGCTGTGAGGAAGCTATAAGCTGGGACAGGAAGCTCTTTGTACTAGGGATCCTCAAGACAAAACCTCAGAATGCTCTGCCACCGACTATTACAAAAATGAGACAAGGGAGCTGGAGCAATGGCTCAGTGGTTACAGTGCTTGCCTGCAAAGCCTAACAACCCCACAAAGTGGTACATCCATCTGGACTCTGTGCAGTGGCTAGAGGCTCTGATGTGCCTATTCTCTTTTCTCTTGCATCTTTTCTATTTCTCTCTGCTTGTAAATAAATTATTCAAAATATTTTATTTATTTATTTTGGTTTTGAGGTAGGGCCTCGCTCTAGCCCAGGCTGACCTAGAATTGTGGTCTTAGGCTGGCAATCCTCCTACCTCTGCCTCCTGAGTGCTGCGATAAAGGCGCATGCCACTACACCAGGCTAAAATATTTTTTAAAAATATTTTATTTATTAGAGAGAGAGAGAGAGAGAGAGAGAGAGAGAGAGAGAGAGAGAGAGAGAGAGAGAGAGAGAATGGGTGTACCAGGGCCTCCAGCCACTGCAAACAAATTCCAGAATTCCAGATGCATGGATACTGACTGGGGAACCGAACTCAGGCCCTTCTGGCTTGCTAAGGCAACACCTTAACCGCTAAGCCATCTCTCCAGTCCCAAAATATTTTTTTAAAAAATGAGAAAAGGGAGGCCTAGAAAGGCCATGCCCCTGAGGTACATATCATCTACATGACAAAAAACTGTTCAACTGCTTTTTCCCAAGAACACACTGAAACCCATTCACATCTGTTTGGTCCCAGGTGACCATGGTGGCAGGATATGCCACAAGACAGCTACCATGGACAGGATAGCCCACAGCAGATACTGACAAAAGGAACCAAAGTTATCTGGTGGCTTAGATCAGCACTCTGCTTTGGAGCTACAGGATCTCAGAAATCCCTTACCTTGGTGCTGGAAAGATGGCTCAATGGTTAAAGGTGCTTGCTTGCAAAGCCTGATGGGATTGGGTTCTATTTCCCAATACCCACGTAAAGGCAGATGCACAAAGTGGTGCACACATCTGGAGTTCACTACAGTTGCAAGAGGCCTTTCTATTTGCCTCTTTTTCTCTCAAATATATATATATATATATATATATATATATATATATATATATATATATATATATATATATATATATATATATAAAAGGAATCCCCCCCCCCACTTTCTCCAGTATACCTAGAACAATGTAATTTTGATCCACCAAAACTCAGAAATAGATTCATACTACCAGACCCCACTTCCTCCTTTCTGGTCTTATTAGGAATGCTGTCATCAATGCAGAACTACTGGAATCCCACTCCTTGGAGACAGGGCTGAGAGCCCTCACCAGCTCCATGGCCTGGCAAACTCCTTATATCCCATTCTCACCTGAGCAACAACAGACTGCAGTATGAGCTAGAGCAAGCTGTGGGGTGACAGCTGTGTCCAGGCATCAATATGACCATGTGAGTTTACCATAGCACAAACCCTTAACCAAGTTTATCATTATAATTAGCACCCCCTTTTGAGACAAAGATAAACTGAAGAACACACAAAGGATCATGCAGCTTCAAAGGACTGGGACTTCATCCCGGGCTGCCCGAGGATGTCTCCAGCTATGGGATTTCCTACTGGCACCATCAGCAGAGAATGGGTTCATTGGGAGGCACGGCTCTAACTTCAGCACTCAACAGCCATAGGATAAAGAGACAAGTAAGAAGGCTACTAGATTTGGTGTCAAGAAGATCGACCATCAGCAGACTCAACCAGGTCATATTTTGGAAAATACATTAAAAGCCATTAACATAACTGCACGTTTCTGTGAATTACAGCTAATCTATCTTAACACAAACATCAGAAAACAATGTTGACAGCACTTCTGAGTATTTCTCAAAGGTTCTAAAGTTGAAGATGTGGCTATTAGAAAGCTGCTAAAAGCTGGGCGTGGTGGCGCACGCCTTTAATCCCAGCACTCAGGAGGCAGAGGTAGGAGGATCACCTTGAGTTCAAGGCTACTCTGAAACTACATAGTGAATTCCAGGTCAGCCTGGGCTAGAGGGAGACCCTACCTCAAAAAACAAACAAACAAAAAACCAAAAACAAGAAAAAAGAAAGCTGCTAAAAATCTCAGTGACTGAAATGTTCAGCATCCATCCAGATGAACTGAGAAACTGGGACCAAGCAAACCCACTCTACAAGCCTTAGCTCCTTTGCCATAAAGACTAAATTTTTTTCCCCCAAAATTAGTAAGCTTGGCTAACAAAATAAATGCAAATTAATTCATGAAATAAAAAAGACTAGATACAGCTCCATTCGCACAAAGTCAAACCAAATTCTATCACATACTTTATCTCAATGTGTGAACCTCCTCTCTCTTCAGAACACTCTGGAAAGTCTAGGACACAGCTAGCCTAACCTTTCAAAGCTAAAGACATGCACCCATCATCAGCCTTCTGTGTGACACCAAACCAAACACTTGATGGCTGTGGGGACATGATTTGAGTAACTCTGCCTTTTCTTACCACATCCAGCCCTGGAAACAATGCCCGGCCTTTGGTCTCAATCATTTCTTCCATCTCATGCATGGCATCTCGGAGAACAAATCTGATGGAGTCACTTGCAGATTCAGGAAACATTTGGCAAAGATTATATAACTGCCTGTTAAGCAGAAGCATTAAGTCAGGAGAGAACGACTCCAGGTAAAAAAATGGAAAGGAAAAATTCAAAATGATTTCCTATGAGGTCACCTGCTGACTGAGACTCCATTTTATTGTTCAGCAGGGCTAGGGACTGAACTCAGGGCCTTGTGCATGGCAGGCAAATACTCTCCGGCTGAGCTACACACTCAGCCTAATGAATCCACTTTTCCTCTTCCTGGTATCCAATGGCTGACTTTTTTGGTAACCCAGGTTTTATGATAATCTACACTCATTTTTATATTTCCTAAAAACCTGGTGGTAGAAATCTGTTTGCAGTTGTTCATACTGTTGGGAGCACATTCCAAGTACCAACTATGGCACTTTTCATATGCACATTTGTTTCTGGCTTGTGTATGTGCATGTGGAATGCACATATGTGTATAGGCACATGTGTACATGACTGGATGTGAAGGCCAGAGGACAGCCTCAGATGTTATCCCCTTATTTCATCTACCTTTTTGAGATATGGTCTCTCACTGGCCTGAATCTCACCAATTAGGTTAGACTGGCTGCTTAATGAGCTCCAGGATCTACCCATCTCTGCTTCTCCAGCACTGGAATTATAGGATTGGATTGGGACAGTTAATCTCTTTTGTCACCTTGATTGGATTGGGAAGCAAGTAAGACATGATTCTTAGGCCGTTCTGTGAGGGCATTTCCAGAAAGGATTACTCGAGGGGTGGAGAAAACTTACCCACAGAGTGGGCAGCCCGTCAGGTATTGCCTACATGTAAAGAGGTTCAGGAAAAAGTGGCCCCCTTTCCCTGCTGCGTTCTCAGCTTCTTCAGCCTACAGCCATTACTGGACTGTCCCACCATACTGTGAACAATCTAATAAATCTTTATATGTCTATGGTCATTCTACTGGTTCTGTTCCTCTAGAGAGCCCTGACTAACACATAGGCAGGCACATGCTTCCACCATTTACATACCAGACATTTACATAGGTGCTAAGTACTGAACTCAGGTTCTCATGTTTGCAAGGCACGGACTTTATTGACTGAGCATCTCCCCAAGGGCATGTTTTGTGCAGATATGTAGCACAGGGCAGTGGCTCCAGAGTGGCCCCTCTAGTATACGTTCTCAGTGATCACACATGCCAGCATATACTTCCCAAGAGGTCTCTAACTCCTTGGGGTATTCTTCCAACCCACTAGGCCCTTAGAGCCAGGAGTCACCACAAGGGTCATGGACGTCTTCTGTGGTGAGGGCCTGAATCTGTCCTTAGCCTTCCCTTGCAGGACAACTGGACACACTTTGCTAGTAAGAGTTCTTAGCCTCAAGCAGAGCCAGCCTTCAATTTCAGTGAGGCAGGACCTGTAGAGTAAAAAGGGTCCTTTTGTCAGGCATCCCCAGTATCTTCTAATTCACTTAGAGCTTGAGGCTTCCATGAATGAAACCACCAACTATTAATATTATAAGTAAATGTATAGGATTCAATTGTTTTAAAGTCAGCGTACTGCTAAGATAAAACTCATCACATCTCTGTGGGGAGCAGCATGTGTCAGGGTGGAAAACTGACAGAAAGTCACTGCAGTTGGTTAGGTGCTGTGAGGCCCGTGTGCAAGTCACTGCAGTGGATGGATGACGTGAGGCCTAGCTACACACTCTAAGGACAATCTACCTCCCTGCCAAGTTCACACTACCATTGACTTTCTCAATGACCCAAATGGTATGTATGACTAAATAGGAGAAAAAAAACCCAACAAAATAAAACAAACAAAAAACAATTCTGCCTGGTAATACAAATATTTTTACTTACCCAACCAATTTATCAATTGTTTTGAGGTCTGGTGGATCACTTGTAGCCAAATCTCCAACATATTCCAAAAGGAAGCCAAATAATTTCTGTAGGACATAGAATGGGAAAGAGAGATTAGTGACAAATACCAAAAATCAAAAGCACAGGCCTACAACATCCTTAAATACAGTCTGGAAAAACCCAGGGGGCAAGGGACCAGAATCTAGAAAATTCAAGTAAGACGTTACTAGAATCTGCTGGACACTAGAAGGTAGAGGAAAAAGAAAGAAAAAAGAAATAAGAGCTCAGGGTCAGGTGTGCTCTTCTTGGGAATGGCCCACAGTGCATAATTAGTAAAACCAACAAGGAGCAGGGTGAGGAAGTACATGCCGACAATGCACAGAGGCTGAGGTAGGGCTCAAGAGCCAGAAACAAGCAAGACATGATGGTGTACCTTTAATGCCAGCACTCAGGAGGCAGAGGATCTGTGAGCATGAGGCCAGCCTGCACTACAGTTAGTTTCAGGTCAGCTTGGGCAAGAGTGAGACCCTGCCTCAAAAAACGGGCTGGGGAAATAGCTCAGTAGGAAAGAGCACTTGCTGTGTAAGCAAGCATGAGGAGCTGCCAGCACCCACATAAAAAGACTGGGCAGGGTTGTGCATGCCTGTCATCCCAGCAGAGGTGGGAGGAGACAAGAGGATCTGGTCAGCCAGTCTAGATGAAAGATGGCAGACTCTCAGAGAAATAGGGTGGACAAGTTATAGAGGAAAGTCCTCCTTGGGCCTTTGCAGGCATGCACATACACACAGGCACATACACCACACATACAAAACCATCAAAAATTTAAAAGAAAAAAAAAATTTAAAAGAACAAAAACAAACCAACAACAACAAAAAACCCAAAACAAACCACCCCCCCCAAACCAATGACGAGAGGTATATCATTGTACCTATCTACAGCAGACATGCCACAATCACTGAGAGGAAAAGGAACAGCATCAGCCACTATCTGCTGAAACGTCTCTTCCTGTGAGCCTTAGTTCTCTCACATGGGAGATGAAGTAACGGGACCTGCTGGGAAGAACCGAGATGCCCAACACCAAGCAGGGGTTCTCGGTCTATTTCCCCAGAAGCACCACAAGATGTGGCAGGCAGCTCCATGGCTAGAGCCCAAAGCAAACTTTTTTTATTTAGTATCTTTATTGTGAATAAGTATATACGTTGTATGAGCACATCTTGTGAATGTGTCCCTGTTTCCCTCCTCTCGTCCCCTACCCACTGGGGTCCTTCCTCGGTGGGCATACTGGATCTGTCCATAGGTTAGGGGGTTATGAACTGTACTAGAGGTAGCCAGCTTTTCTTTTTTCTTTTTTTTCTTCCCACTTCAAGGCAAACTTTGTACTACACAACTTTAAGCAATTCTGAATTCACAGAGTCTAGGGGATTAGGCTAATTCTCCCTAATACTTGACCAAATTTATTCCAGCATACTTCGAGTTTTGCTTTGTTTCCTACTGCGAGACTTGGATGGTTGCATTTCTGAATTCTCTCCACTACCAAAAGCTGCTCTTCCATTGATCTTCCTGATAACAATGCTTTCAGCTCTGGGTAGGATTCAGGAGCTGTAAAAAACAATAACATACTTCACAACTAACATCTCACATGAGAACAAGTCACATTCCTATGACATTTTCTAACACAATGTAGATAAAATTACTTCTACTTTAAAAATGAAGATGAAGACTTCAAGCCTTCTTAAAGATGACCTGCAAATCTCAAGGCCCTGCTACAGAATGGTATGTCTACATCACCTATGTACAGCTCATAGAACTGTGTATGCCACCCATACAACCAAGGTGAAACTTGGACCCACCCACACTAAGGAAAAGGATGACATCATCTGTCCACACAATGAAGGCATCAATCACAAATGGGAAGGAACCACACACTCCCAAAGGCAACCAGGGAGAGATTATTAAAAAAAAAAAAAAAAAAAGCCTAACAAGTACATACTTCCACATCATAGAAGTTATGTGGAAATGCAAGGCTGGGGCCTGTAGTTATATGGTAGAACACCTGCCTAGCATGTGTAAGTCTCAGTATTTGATTCCTAGCATCAAGAACAGAACAGAAGAGACAACCCAACCGTCGGTCTACCTGCAAAAGTATAGGGCAGCTCAGCTCTGGCAGCTTTTCGAACTTTCTCATCATTACTCATCATCTTTTCCCCATGAGGATGCTGTTGCTCTTTCTTTGGCTTCTCATTCTCTTCCTCACTCTCTACGTTAGATTCCAGGTCCGAGTGACTATCTGCGTCGTCACTCTCGTCTGGGTCCTCCTCGCTCTCATCTTCACTCTCTTCGCCACTTTCCTCTTCGGCCTCATCCTGGTCATTCTCTTGGCTGCCAGCTTCTCCACTTTGCTCATCCTGTACATCCTTCTCAATGTTCATCTTCCCATCCTAAGTAAGAGACCATGGGAACCAGTTAAAACATTCTGCAGCTAAACCCAAATGCTGTGCCTGTGTGGTATCAGTGCTTTCTTACCTGCCTGCCCACTGGTCTTGGGCTTTCTTCTTTAACTCTCTAGAATACCCTAAATGCCAGGAGCTAAGGCTCTGCTGTAGTTTGGACGTGATTGCTCACATGTTGTGATATGCTATAAATAATGAAGGGACCTTTAAGAGATAAGAAGGCCTGGTGGAGGTCTATAAGGCAGTGAGGGCACTGGCCTCAGAAGTCACTGGGGTGGTTTATTTGACCTCTTTGGGTAGTTGCCATGGCAGCTTTCATGAAAGGAGTTAAGCCTGGGCCTTTACTTTCTCCTCAACTTCCTGCCCAGTGGGCCATTGGATCACCTTCTCCCGCATGTGTTCCCATCACCATGAAGTCCTCACCAGAACCGAGAAGGTGGCAACAAGCACTTAAATTGTGCACTACAGAAACTTTTAAAAAAGTTATTTAGCCTCAATTGTTTCATGTTGGTTGGGGGAAAAAAAAAAAAAGAAAAAAAAAAAGACCAACACAGGCTGCCAGAGCCCAATGTTGGTAAAGTATAAGTTTAAGTTTTACGTGGAGCTTCATAAGACCAAGACTGGGTGGGAGGCGCCCACCCACTGGCCATATGTTTCAGCAGCTGTGAGGGTTTGCCATATCCTACCACTGGTTTGGGTGCCGGTGGACAGACAAATTAACAGTGACTTCTAGTTTGGAAGTTATATCAGGTAATATTAAGTGCTTTTTTGGGAGGGAGGTCAACAAACAATTTTTTGTCTTAGGCCCTTCCCAAAATGTTAAAGGTTTTATATCCTTAATTCTGACCAACACACCCTAAAAGGAGACTAATAAGTCTAAATCTTGTGAATTAAAAACTGTGAGCCCGGCGTGGTGGCGCACGCCTTTAATCCCAGCACTTGGGAGGCAGAGGTAGGAGGATTGCCATGAGTTCAAGGCCACCCTGAGACTCCATAGTGAATTCCAGGTCAGCCTGGACTAAAATGAGACCCTACCTCAAAAAAAAAAAAAAAAGGAAAAAAAACTGCAAAGTGCTGGGCGTGGTGGCACACACCTTTAATCTCAGCACTCAGGAGACAGAGGTAGGAGGATTGCCTCGAGTTCAAGGCCACCCTGAGACTACATAGTGAATTCTAGTTCAGCCTGGACTAGAGTGAGACCCTAACTCAAAAAACAAACAAATGAACAAACAAAAATTATACCAGGGTGGGAATGTATCTCAGTGGTAGTGTTGCTTCACGTATACAAGCCCCTGGGTTCAACCCCCCTGAACCACAAACAAATAAAACTAGCCACTCAATTACCACACTAACAAATACTAAAACCTCAACAGGTGTAGTGGTGCATGCCTTTAGTCACAGCAATGGGGAGGATTCTGTGAGTTTGAGGCCAGCCTGGGATTACAAAGTATGACCCAAATTAGCTTGCTACAGTCAGACCCTACCTCAAAAAAAATAAAAAATAAAAACTCTAGATGGATATGGTGATGTATGCCTATAATCTCATCATTCAGGAGGTAGAAGGAGTACTATGAGAGCCAGGCTAGCTGAGATTACACAAGATTTTGTCTCAAAACCAATAGCAACAATTATTATTATTCAGAACTCTAACTTTTGAGTTGTCTGAAGTACACACTGAGTACACACTAATAATGCAGATTATGAGCTAAAAACACAATTAACAAGTGGTTGAGGGGCTGGAGAGATGGCTCAAAGGTTAAGGCACTTAACCTGCAAAGCCTAAGGAGCCTACTAGGTTGATTCCCCAGCACCCAACTAAAACCAGGTGCACAAGGTGGCACATGCTTATGGAGTTCATTTGCGGTGGCTGGAGGTCCCGGCATGCCCATTCTCTCTTATGCCTTTCTCTCTTGCTCGCTAATAAATAATATTTTTTAAAAATCTAGATTGTTCATGAAATAAAACATGCAGTATTAAAAATAAAAAAAGTGGTTGACAGCCAGGTGTGGTGCACACCTTTAATCCCATCACTCAGGAAATAGAGGTAGGAAGATCTCTGTGAGTTTGAGGCCAGTCTGAGACTACATAGTGAATTCCAGACCACCTTGGGCTAGAGCAAACCAAAAACTAAAAAAATGGTTGAAGGGTGGGGGAGATGACTCAGCAGTTAAAGGTGCTTGCTTGCAAAGCCTGCTAGCCTGGGTCCAGTTCCCCAGTACTCTGTAAAGCCAGATACACAAAGTGGCACATGTGTCTGGAGTCCATCTGCAGTGGCAAGAGGCCCTAGGGTGTAAGCATTTGGATCCAGGGACATGCTTGGGCATGGGCATGGGCATGGGCATGTACATGCACATGCACGTGCGCGCGCGCGCGCACACACACACACACACACTTACTCTCAAATCAATTAAAAAAATTTTTAAAACATAGTAGGGGCTGGAGAGATGGTTCTGTGGCTAAAGGGGCTTGTTTATAAAGCCCGATGGCTGAGGTTCAATTCCCCAGTTCACACATAAAGCCAGATGCACAAAGTGATGTGTTCATCTGAAGTTTGTTTGCGGTGGCAAGAGGCCTTGGTGTACCCATTCATTCTCTCTTTTTCTTCTCCCCCTCCCACTTAGAAATAAGTAAATAAAAATATTTTTTTTAAAGTTGAAGGAGGGCTGAGATGACTTAGCAGTGAAGGCAGTTGCCTATAAAGCAGAAGGACCGGAGTTCGATTCCCCAGTACCCATGTAAAGATAGATGCACTATGTGGCGCATGTGTCTGGAGTTCATTTTGCAGTGGCTGGAGGCCCTGGTGTGCCTATTTTCTCTCTCTAATAAATAAATTATGCATACATACATACATACATACATATACTGAAGGAGGCAGGTGTGTAGCTCACACCTATAATCCCAGCACTCAGGGTGCTAAGGTAAGAGGATTGCCATGAGATGGGAGTCAGCCTTGGACTAGTAAGATTCTGCCTCAAAAATAAATAAATAAATATAAAATAAAATTTAAATAGTGGTTAATGTTAATAGCTAAGAAACCATGAGTAGTCCATGTGGTCCTGTTCTGTGCTATTTCTCCAGAGGGAGTAACAGCATTACTGTTAGCATCTTTTCTATAGTTTTGATACCTGACATATTTTAAATTACAGATTAAGAACTTGAAATTGTTTAGAAAGATTTAAAATCCCCATCTGTGATGAATATCTTTCTGAAATAAAAGGAGGGAAGGAGTTAGGGAGAAAAAACATCTTACTTTGTAAGAAAGCAAACGCCTATCATCTTTATCTAGTATAAAGCCATCGTTCAAGTCATCGGCTGACATGTGCTTTGGTTTCTTCTTATTTTCCTCTTCGTCCTTTCCAAGCATTCTCCGTAGTCTCTCGGCCTGAGCAGCAAAGAAAGAGAAGTCACACACTGTGCTGGTCAAATGTGAAGGAGGCATGCTCCCTGCTCTGATGTTGGGGCATCTGCCTGCAGTCTCTAGACATACACAAGCAGTTGGGAGCACTACCTGAAAGATTTCTATGTTTAACAATCTAATAAATCTCAGTCGAAGAAAGTCCAGCCATAGGAAATAAACTCATTTCTGACTTGTTTCTTCCTCTAACTCAAGTGACAATTTTCACCTCTGCTCTGAGAGCAGGGAAAGGATATCAAGGAATCAACACTCTGTTTGCAACACTCATGGTGTGAAGAGGTTATGTTAAAACAGCCAGATGCAGAAGTATTTCTCTACTTCATTTTTATTTAAACACAATGAAATTAAAAAAAAACAAAACTAATGCATAGAAAACAGGTTAGAAGGAAACACACAAACTACATTAACAGCTGTTTTAAGTGGAGGAATTACAAAGAATACGTATTCTTTTATTTGGTGAACATGTGCATTATTTGCATTTTACTTCTGATTTTTATAAATGAAAAAGACATTTATGACTGTATAAATACAAACTTTACGCACAGCATATCTTCAGTCTATCACTCAAGAAAGAGCAGAAAGGGCTGCAAATGATGGACAGCCACCCAGCCTCACACAAGGGAACTGAGCCCTGTAGGTGTCAGGCTGAGCCTTCTGCAGTCAAGGTTCCACATACCTCTAGTTTCTGGAGCCGCTCTTGCTCCTCCTTTGCCAGCTCCTCTTCTGTTTTCATCCTGTTCGAAGGCTGTGCCTTCATTTCAAAGCCAAGCTCACGAACCATCAAGTCATATGCATCTGGCTAAGGTGGATATAAAATGATTTTCAACATTTTTTACAAAGAGGAAAGAACCATGTTGGGCCTCCAGACACATTCCATTACTGACTGGACCCCATCTAAACCTTTCTTCCAGACAGAAAGGTATCCTAATTGGTCCCAGGGATTGAGAAATGGGTGAAAACTTAGGCCATATGGATATTTTTGCTCTTACAAAATTCTTCTCAGATCATCTGCTGCTGGGCATGGTGGTACACACCTATAACCCCGAATCCTCGCACTAAGGAGATGGAGTAAAGAGAACCAGGAGATCAAAGCCATCCTTAGCCGCCTAGTGAGTTCAAGGCTAGCCTATGCCACTCGAGACCCTGTCTTAAAAAATGGGAAAAAAAAAAAAAACAACCCACAGAAAACAAACAAAAAAATCCAAATATATCTCCTTTAATAAAAATAAAATTTAAAAAATCACCTGTGCATCAAACCCCAAACATGGGAAATTATTTAAGTAATAGCAATTATATAGGTGACTCAGAAAGATATACAAATAGACACACAAAAATGTAATCTAATCCAGTGTGGTGTGGCACACCTTTAAATCCAGCACTCAGGAGGCAGAGATAGGAGGATTGCTGTGAGTTTGAGGCCAGCCTGGGACTACAGAGTGAATTCCAGATCAGCCTGGGCTACAGCGAGACCCTACCTCAAAACAACAACAAAATGTAATCTAGTGGAATTCTACCTCTTTCCTACAATCTAGTAGTTAATCAAATGTATCAATTTCCAACAGTTTAGAAAAAAAAAAGTAAGAAACAAAACTTCAGAGGAAAAAAATATTAAATGTATAATTAAATATACATATGAATAGGGAAATTCAAATGCCTATCCCACATCCCCACCCCCAAAGTATTCTTATCTTGAGAAACACTATATTTAATTCACTTGAAGTAGAGAAAGAACTTTGAGTCTCTTCAGCTTTAACATAAATATCAGGTAAATGACAGAAATGTTCAGTTAAAACCCTGCCTTGATAGGATGACCTCACTCTTTTCTCCACACAAAAGCTAGGTCAGCAGACTCTAAATTCAGTGCTGGTCTGACAGATTGATTCCCACCTTGGGTTTCTCCTTCTGCTCTCTGTTCTCTGATTTGGGAGCTTTGTGTGATAAGAGGGTCTGGATTTCTTTCCAGTCTTGATCCAGCTTCTCTGTGAGTTCAAGAGCATCTTCTCGCTGAGCCTGTCTCTCCCTCTGGGGGAAAAAAAAAGCCCACAATATACGACACACCCATTACTGCCAAGCCACTGAATGACCCAATGACAATGCCAGGAACACACAGTATGGCTACTTAGCCAATATCAAATTTGTCAACAGGAAAAAAGATCAGGAACAAGTTATCTCAAATGCAATAGTACAAAACCAGACAGAAATAATTTCCTATTAACTATGTGGATGCTGTAAAAAGTTCATTGAAAGTCAGTAAGCACTCGTGTTTTGCTAAAGCCTTTAGAAAAGTCCAATATTCCTTTTCTAAATGAATGTTCCCAAATGTTCCTAAAATAGTAAACGCAGCTCAAAACCGTCCAGGAGACAAGCTCCAGCATATCTGGGGAAACATGTCTTGCGCCCGGAGCTCCTTGGACCAAGAGCATCAGTGCACCCACCTTCTCCTGCTTTGACTTCGCAATGAGCTCCTCAATCAGTTCTTTCCGGGACTTTGGCCTGTCGCCAGCATCCCCTTCCTTCTGAGAGGTCTTATTGTGGAGGAGCCCATCCCCGCCTCCAAAGTGGGAAGCAGTCAGCTCAGCTGGAGACAAACAGCAGAAGAAATCATTGTGAAGCCCAGGCCTTGGCCTGGTAAACATTTTTGGTAGAAATCTCCCACTATTTCTCCAAAGGTACTCTTGAATTATTCTACAACCATGTAGAAATTCTCACAACAGCTGGTGTGACACCGTGGGCACACTGACAACTAAGGATACTCAAGATGAGCTTCTCCAAGGACAATCAGACCCCTAAGATAACCACTGGCCAGAGTCCAAGAAAATACTATGCAGCCAAGTTTTAGATTTGTCCTCCTGAAAGACTGCCACATCTAGGAAAACAGTTGTGACCATAGTTGGAAAAGTCAAGGATTAGTACCAGGGCAGGTGCCTGCCTACAACTCCCTTCATTCCTGCACAGGGCCTAGCAGCCAATGGAGGGAACAAGAGCTCCTTATCTCCAGCTTACCCCATCTGCCAGGACAGAAGACAAATGCTGTAGAATCATCAAATGTAGAATGGAAAGAATTCTTTAAAGAAGGGCTGGAGAGATGGCTCAGCGGTTAAGGCACTTGCCTCTAGTGCCTAAAGCCCCCGGTTCAATTCCCCAGGACCCACATATGCCAGACCCACAAAGTGGTGGCTCTGGTGCTCTCTCTCTCTCTCTCTCTCTCTCTCTCTCTCTCTCTCTCTCTCTCTCTCTCTCTCTCTCTCTCTCTTTGCATGAAAATGAATAAATATTAAAAAAAAAAAAAAAAGAATTCTTTAAAGAATACAATTGTGGAGCCGGGCATGGTGGCGCATGCCTTTAATCCCAGCAGAGGTAGGAGGACTGCCTTGAGTTCAAGGCCACCCTGAGACTACATAGTGAATTCCAGGTCAGCTGGGACTGGAGCAACCCTACCTCGAAAGACCAAAAAAAAAAAAGAGAGAGAGAGAGAATACAATCGTGGGCTGGAGAGATGGCTCAGCAATTTAGGTGCTTGCCTGCAAAGCCTAAAAACCTGGGTTGGAGTCCCAGGACCCACAAAGAGCCAGATGCACACTGGAGTTTGTTTGCAGCAGCTAGAGGCCACTCATTCTGTTTGCAAATAAATAAGTAATTAAATAAATAAGTGGATAAAATCTTTTTAAAAAATACAATTTTAGGGCTGGAGAGATGGCTTAGTGATTAAGACTCTTGCCTACAAAGCAGAAGGACCAAAGTTTGATTCCCCAATACCCAAGTAAAGCCAGATGCACAAGGTGGTGCATGTGTCTGGAGTTCATCTGCAGTGGCTGGAGGCCCTGGTGCACCCATATATTCTCTATCTCTCTCTCTCTCTCTCTCTCAAATAAAGAATTTTTTAAAAAAAGAAAAAAAAGATATACACTTTTCGGGCCTGGAGAGATGGCTCAGTAGGCACTTGCTTGCAAGCCTATATCCACGTAAAGCCTAAAACATCTGTGATCCCAAGATGCTTACAGTGTTGGGAAGCAGAGCCAGGAGAACTTGAAGCTTAAGGGCCAGCTAGTCTATAACAGTGGCACAAACAGAGACCCTGTCTCAAAAATAAGGTGAAAAGATAGGACAGACACCTTGGGCTATCCTCTTACACACCATACCACAAGCACAATCCTCTCAGCCATACAACTAAAAAAAAAAAAGAAAAGAAATTCTCAGATGATAAAACAAGCTCAGATGTGAAGTGATTTCCACAGAACAAAAATCAAAAATGTTAAGACTATTTTTCCAGCTCAGTCCTCAAGCCCTCTACCTCGAGCAGCCCCTGGACAGCTGAGCCTTCATCCAGCCTTGCAGGGCTCTGGTTCCATGATTCCAATCCTGCCTCCTACTGGGAGATAGCTCGGGAAAGGTGCCTGCTTGCTCCCAAACATGATTCCTGTGGGAGTTGCCATGTGATTAAATCAAACTCTACATGTGCTCCCTGTTAACACTATCATGGGATGGTGAAGAGAAAACACCTATTATATTCCAAACTGCAAACTTCAGGTGGGATCTAACATCAACTGGCAATCGCGTTCAGTCACCCAAGCATTCTCTCCTAAGAATGACTTGTTTCCTTACACACCCTATGCTCTATGTTGGCTTGATGACTTCCCTTTCTATTTCACGGAGAAACCATGAAGTCCTCAAATAATCAAGCACCTGTGGGCTCTCAAATGGGATCTTCTCTACTTAGAACTGCACAGGGCCAGCGACTTGGAGATGGCTCAGTGGTTAAAGGCACTTGCTTGCAATCTGACTTGGTGGTTCAATTCCCAAGCCACCCATATAAGTCAGACACAAAAAGGGGCCCAAGTGCCTAGTGTTCATTTTCAGTGGCAAAAGGTCTTTGTGTATGTACACATACACGCACAACCGTGCAAATAAATTAATCAAAAAAATTTAAATAAAGGAAATAACTGGATGTGGTGTGCTTAACCCCAGCAATTGGGAGGTAGAGGTAGGAGGATCTCTTTGAGTTCAAGGCCACTCTGAGACTACATAGTGAATTTCAGGTCAGCCTGGGCTGGAGTGAGACCCTAGTTTGAAAAACAAAAAGTAAAAAATAAAAAAGTAACTATGTAAGACCAACCCTCCCCTTGGTCATTCCATCATATTGCCATCAGTTTTCTTATTCTATTGGATCTTTTTTTTTTCTCCCCTTGAGGTAAGGTCTTGCTCTAGCCCAAGCTGACCACCTGGAATTCACTATGTAGTCTCAAGGTGGCCTCCAACTGACAGCGATACTCCTACCTCTGCCTCCCAAGTGCCAGGATTCAAGGACACCATGCCCAGCTGGTTTATTTGTATGTCTCTAGGATCATCCTTCTATTGCTACCACATTCAAAGAAACAAAGTTTTCAACTTCACCCCACCCATTCTAATTCTGGGCCTTTACAGTAAATCACTCAGTTGCCTCCACTCCATCTGCAGTGCCCCTATGCCCTCTTGGCTTCGCCTTGTCGCTCCTATAAATTCTTGATTAATAGGTCAGTTCTTGGGGCTGGAGAAACAGCACAGGTTAAAGGCACTGGCTTGAAAATCTGTTGGCCAGGGGTTCCATTCCCAACACCCATGTAAAGACAGATGCAAAGTGGTACATGCATTCTATGTCTTACACACACAGAGACATACAAATAAATTTTTTAAAATTAAGTATACAGTCCAGTACTTAGTGGACATTCTCAATTATCCCAGGAAGTTCTTTCTCTACTTGCTTCTGCTGCCTCCACCCCTGCCCCAGCATCATCAGCAGCTCCTGATTTTCTCTTCTTCACCTCTTCAGGTTTAGGCTGTTTTCTACTTATTCTTGCTCCCTTGGTGGCTTTGTCTCTTTATAACCTCGGGTTCCTCTCAGTCTCACAGGCATTACACGTGCCCTCAAACCCAACTCCCAGTCTTCCCCATTTCAGTGAATGCAAGTCAAATCTTCCCAGTGGCTCAAGACCTTGGAGTCAGCCTTGATTCCTTTCTCCCACACCCACATCCTCCTGGGCCTGTTCTAGCAGACAATGGACTTCCATGGCACCAGGGTTCCCAATGGCTCCCCTAGTCAAAAGCCAAACTCTTTCCTGGGGCCCTGGGTTCATGCAGTCTGCCTGTCACTATTCCTATCTGTCCTCTCAGCCACCTAGCAGTTCACTGCTCAGACCCTCTGAATTCAGTGTTTCCTCTGGGGACACTTTGGTTCATATACCACAAATACCACCTTCAGAGGAAGACTAGTGATGACTAGTCCTAGCCCTTTTCTGGGATTTATCTGTCACTCCACAGCACTGTCACCTTTGATAGATGGCATCATTTAGTAGTGTACGTTGTTTACTGCCTGAGCCCTTACTCTAACATCAGTAGCAAGAAGGTAATCAGCTTTTCATATTTTGTTCTCTCACGTTTCCCCAGAACTAAGATTAATGCATGGCACCTATACCAGCAACAAATGAACAAATGAATGATTCCGGTATTTTCTTATAAATTTAGCATTTTAGAAAACACTATTAATTAAAAAAAAATTTAGAGCTGGGAAAATAGTTCAGCAGTTAAAGGTGCTTGCCTGCAATGCCTAAGTCCCGGGTTCAATTCCCCAGGAGCCATGTAAAGCCAGATACACAAAAAGTCGTCCATGCATCTGGAGAGGCCCTAGTGCACTAATTCATTCATGCTCATTCTCTCTCTCCTTGCAAATAAATATTTTTTAAATGTTTAAATGTATTTCCTTATCTTGGTGTTCATATATGTGTTTGTATACACACACACACACACACACACACACACACACACACACACACACACACGAAGATCAGAGGACACCTTTCAGGTTGATCCTTGCCTCCCATCTTATTTGAGGCAGGGGCTTCTCAATGTTAGTTTACGGCTCCTTTTGTGAGGTTCCAGAAAATTCTCCTGTCTCCACCTCCCTTTTCCCAGTTACAGAAGTCTGTCACAGATTCCAGAATTTATGTTGAATTTGGGGATCTGAACTCAAGCCTTCATGCTTCTATGGCAAGTACTTTACCAACTGAACCATCTCCCCAGACCAAAATTTGTTTCATTTTTAAAAATATAATTATTAATTTATCTGCATATACCAGAGAGCGAGATGGGCATGCCAGGGCTTCTTGCAGCTGCAAATGAACTCCAAACGCATGCCAACTTAGTGCAACTGCCTGCATATGAGTACTGGGGAGTTAAACCTGAGCCAGGAGGCTTGGAAGCCAGTGCCTTTAACCATTGAGCCATTTCCACAGCCCAAGAATTTTCATTAATGAAGTTCTTCATCTAAGAGAACACACAAAATAGAATTGCTTGCCTATTTTAAAAATGTAACTATATTTCTTCTTAAAGAGGCTTTTTTTTTTTTAATCAGTTATCTGGGTTTCATTGAGCTCATAACCACAATGAGTACTAGAAGTCTCCAATGAGCAGTTGTTACCCAGAAGACATAGAATCCTGCTTCTCCTGCAGTAACAGAAATGGCAGCATCCCACACTGATGAAGACTCTGCTCTCCAAGCACGAACCAGGCAGCTACTTTCAGACACATAGGAGCATAATCCAAGTTAATGTGTCTTCACAGATGAGCATGTATACAAATCTTGAATAATGAAAAGCAATCACTAGCTGTTTCCTCTATAGTGACACTCAGGAAGCGCTGTACCCTACTCCTCTGCAGGCTCTGGGCTGTGGGCAGCCTGCATTCCCAAGCCCTTTGTGTCCTAAAGAGATGGCTCAACAGATAAAGGCATTCTCTTGCAAAGCCTAACAGCCTGGGTTCAATTCCCCAGTAACAACGTAAAACCAGATGTCCAAAGTGGCACATGTGTCTGCAGTGGCAGGAGGCCCTGGCATGCCCATTCTTACTCTCTGCTTTGCCCCCCCCCTTAAATAAATAAAAATTTAAAAAGTGGTCTTGGAAGCCAGGAGTTGTGGTGCATGACTAATTCCAGGACTCAGAAGGTTGAGGTAGGCAGATCATTGTTAGTTTAAGGCCAGCTGGGGACTAGGGCTAGAATGAGTTCTAGGTCAGCCTGGGCAAGAATGAAACCCTACATCAAAAAAACAAAAACAAAAACCAAAAATCGGTCTTGAGACTTAACACCTGAGCTTTCTAGACACTAAAGGCAACAAAAGCTTTGAGGTTTTGCTCTAGTTTGTGATGCAGGGAAATAAGACATACTCACTCTTACCTTAAAAGGAATGCAAACTAGTTAATACTACGCCTGCAACTTTGTAAAGAGGGCTTAAGATTATTAGACATGAAACTGAGCCCTCAACTCAGTTCAGTTGTATGTTAAGGTTAATTAAAGCCAATATTTTATCTGCTTCATGCTATTATCTATAGACACAAGCTCAACATTAGTTCTGGCCCAAAACTGCCATAATTGTTCTCATAATAAAGACAAGTAACATCTGTTCCTCAGTCTCAAGTGCAGGAGGCATTCCTACAATGGACAAGGCCTCTCTGGTGGTCCCCCTTCTTACCAGACAACATTCCTCGTTCCTCAGCGTCACTGTCACTATCTACAATGTCATTATGCTTTTCGATGTCTGCCAAAGACTGGCCATAATGAGTTAATTCTTCATCTTCATTTAGGTTGTAGATGTTTTTCTTCTCATGATGTCGCTGGTGGAAGAGGGAAAAGGAAATAATTTTCCTAAAATTGCCACATTATATGAAATATGACAAAGTAGCATAGCCAGACTTAAGATTATTCTGGGTCATTTGCATTATGATTCAAATATAAGCAGAACACACAGAATTATTAAATAAATCATTGGTCCAAGCCAAACTATTATTGCTAAACGGTTCTCCCACCAGCAATGCTCCCCATCACTCAAATCTCCACCCAACAAAGCTGAAGGCAGCATCTTAGTTAAGAATGCCAGAGCACATTGCTACTTGTTCTGGTTACATTATTAACCATTCAATAACTAGTATCTCCTTAAAGCTGGTTCCACTTTGCCTAGCCAGACTGGGTGTAACACTGTAGACTTAACCCCTGTACCTGGGAAGCAGGTACCCACAGAGGTGAAAATGAACAATGAGGAGAAATAGCTTTCTCCTTGGATTGCCTTGCATAAAGTTTATAGTAAATACTTTTTTCTCATACCTGCTGCTCCAGAGCAAACCTCTTCATCATCTTTTCCTCTGGACTTATTTTGCTATTGTACTCCCCAATGCGTTTATCTGTAAATACATTGGATTTATTCCTTTCTTTGTACTCCTTTAGTAAAGTCTGGGTACGCTGAAAAACAAATCATACATAAATAATTCTCACAAAAACTCTTTGTCATTGGGCTGAAGAGATGATTCAGCAGTTAAGGAATTTGCCTGCAGAGCATAATGACCTAAATTCAATTCCTAGGACCCACATAAAGTCAGATACACAAGGTGGTTCATGTGTCTGGAGTTCTTTTGCAGTGGCTGGAGGCCCTGGTGCACTCATTCTGTCTCTCTTCTCTATTTGCAAATAAATAAAAATGTATTTAAAAAAATTCCTTCCCAGGCATAGTGGCGCACTCAGGAGGCAGAGGTAGAAGTATCACTGTGAGTTCCAGGCCAGCCTGGGCTAGAGTAAGATTCTGTCTCCAAAAAAAAAAAAAAAAAAAGACAAAATAAAAACAAAAACAATGTGAAGACCATGTGCTTATGTGGAAAAGACATATGTATGTGTTTCTTTTACAGGCCTCAATGCTGACCCTGCCATACTGGACTGGAGTAATTGTGGACACGCCTGAGTCATTCACTAGTTACTTATAACACATGCACAATATATACATATGACAGTATGAGCTCCTTGTAGTAAGGCTATTAAATTCCATTCAAATATCCCTTCTGAACTGCATGATTATAACGAGATGCAGATTAGGAGCTCTTGAAAGCAGAAGCTAAATCTTGTCTCTCTATCTCCTGTACTGAAACTACCAATAGTACTAATCTATTGACTCTCTCCGAGTAACCATAAATATTGCCTTTAAGTCCAAGGAACATCAGCAGTTCCATACAAAATTCCATTTACTGAAGTGAATTTGAAAGGAAGTTATAGAACACTATGGAATGGGAACAATGGAACTTCCTACAAAAGGAACTATCACTTCAGTTACCTCAAGGGACATGGTCATATGCTTCAGGGGAGGGAAAATGTTCAAACATCCGCGGCATAAACACTGGCATAGTCAAAGCCTGAACAAGAAGGATTAGAACACGCTTGTAGAAGGGTGCCCTGGCGGATCATAAGTGATCAACTGCCTGAGGCAATCGGAAGAGTCATCAAAAGGGCACGTGTGCAGCAGGATTCCAGCAAGGAATCCAGTTTCAGGAGGCATGTCATTCCAGCCCACAAAAAGCAGAGGCATTCAGGTATTAAAAAACAAAACAAAACACCATAATCAACCAGTGCCATGTGATTGACATGGTAAGAAATCAGCCAGTGCCATCCAATGTAACTGACATGGTCTTAATTTTTATTTTTAAAAATATTTTATTTACTTATTAGAGAAAGAGAATGGGTGTGCCAGGGCCTCCAGACACTGCAAACGAACTCCAGATGCATGAGCCACTTTGTGCAGCTGGCTTTACAGGAGTAATGGGGAATCGAACTCGGATCCTTCTGCTTTGCAGGCAAGAACCTTACCCGCTGAGCCATCTCTCCAGCCCCAATGGTCTTAATTTTACAGTCAACCGAGGCTCTCGGGATCTACTGGAGACCCACATCCGGTCAGCAGCACTCCCTTACCTTCTTGATGGCCCGCGCGCGGGACACGCCGGGCAGCCCCACATCGTGGCGCGTCTTCCGGCCCAGGATCTGGAACTTCTGCTTGTTGACTTTAACTTCGAAAGGGTTCGGGTTGGCCTTCGCCGGGCCTCCGCGCGCCCCCGCCTGCCTTCCCGCCCCGGTGGGCTTGGACTTCCCCATGGCACACTCCGGGAGCCACGGGAAAAACTGGATGGATAGCCCACTGGCCCAACTCGTGTGTGGCCCAAGAAACACGTCCCAGTCTGGTCTCGCGATATCTTCGCCGGCTCACGGAATGTACGTGCGGTCCCGGAAGACACTGACGAACTCTCGCAAAATTTGCACGCGAGCGACTACAACTCCCAGCAAGCCATGGGCCTCGCGGCTTCCTGGCGCGGGGCCTTATGGGATCTGTAGTACATCCCGCGAGGCGGCACAGCTTCCTCCAGCGCCACCGTGAGGTGAGCGCTCAAGGCTCCCTCTTCTGGAAAAGTCGTTAATCAGAGCCAGGCTCTCCGTCGCCGCCGGGCACGGCGCTCCGGTTAGCGAGCCTCCCTGTGAGGTGGGGCGCGACGGAGGTTCCGGGCCAGCGCTGAGCCCGGACGATGGGGCGAAGAGTAGCTCTGGCGTCCACGCGGCGGCAGTGACGGCGGGGACCCCTGAGCTGGACCGCCATCCAGCTGGATCCCGACGCTCGAGCCGGCGACCGCGCCCGCGCCCCTGGTGGCAGTGGTGGCGACCCCGGAGGCGGCGGCGGCGAAGGCGGCGGAGGAGGAGGAGAAGGCGGCGGAGGCGGAGGCAGTCGCGGTTGCGGCGGGGCTCGCCAGGGTCCTCTCCCGAGCTGGACCAGGAATGCGCGGGGGCTGCTGCGGCGGTAGGGTCTGGGTCTCCTCCCCAGTCTTCCCCGCCTCCGTCTCCGGGACCACGGGCGAAAGAACGACCGCGGCGGCCAAGGCGGCGGAGTGGGCGGCGGCGGCCACCGATGGAACTCGAGAACATCACAGCCAACACGCTGCTGCTGAAAGCGCGGCAAGGTGGGTGCGCAAACTAGCGCCCAGGAACCCTCCCGGGACTCCCCCCTGCGTGACCCCCTTGCATGAACTCCCCGGAACTCCCTCCCAGACCCCCCCTGCGAGACCCCCTTTCATGAACCCCCCTGCGGGACCCCCTTATATGAGCCCCCCGGGCCTCCCTCCCGACCCCCCCTGCAAGACCCCCTTGCATGACCCCCTCCACTCCCCCCTCCCGCCTCTCTGCTGGACCCTTCTGGAGAATCTTTGGGGGAGAGCTTCCCACTGCCTTCCTGGGGAACTGGATCCCAGAGACCCCACTCAGCTAGTGGTGAGGCTGAGCTTCCTGTGGAGCATTGCAGGACAGTATGGCTGGAGAGCTCAGCTTTTGCGTGGGTTCCATTGGATACTGTAGCCAGCATTGCCAACAGAGGGGGGAGAGGGGGAGGGGAGAGGGTGGGGAAGGGAGAGAGAGAATGGAAAGATATGAAATGGACAATTTCCCCAGGGCTTCTGGGTTACCTCCTAAGCAAGGGTGCCTGGGAAGTGGTGGAGTTCCAGGTGACTTAAGATGCTGCTGAGAAACTTCAGTTAGTTCATCTTGCAAAGATAAATAGGGTTCTGTGAGAAAAATCCACCTGCAGCAGTGGAGTAGGAAGGTTTCCCTTCGATCTCCACCCCCCTCCCATTATTCCCATTTATGTCTCAAGAGCCTAAAAGGAGGAAGGAATTTAATTAGAAAAAAATATATGATTTCACAACACACTGGAAACCCTCAGAATCATTGTATAGGAATTCCTCAAGTTACAAAGTGGTGCCCAGAATCAGATACCAAAGTTAGGGCTTGGAAACACCTACAATTAACAAGCAGTGAGACAGGAAGGTCCAGAGCTCAAGGCTGGGCTCCACAGTGAGACCCTGTCTCAAAAATGTAGTGTGTGGGGCTGAAGAGATGGCTTAGTGATTAAGGCATTTGCCTGCAATGCAGAAGGACCAGAGTTGGATTCCCCAGTGCCCATATACAGCCAGATGCACAAAAGGGCGCATGTGTCTGGAGTTCATTTGCAGTGGACTAGGGGCCCTGGCACGCCCATATTCTCTGTCTGCCTTCTCTTTCTCTCAAGTAAATAAATAAAATAATAAAAAATATTAAAAAAAACAAACCAAACAAACAAGATAAAATGTAGGTGTGTGGGGCCATGTGGTGGTGGTGCATGCTTTTAATCCCAGCACTGGCGAGGGAAGCAGAGGTAGGAGGATCCCTGAAAGTCCAATGCCAGCCTGAGACTACCTAGTGAATTCCAGGTCAGCCTGGGCTAGAGCAAGACCCTACGTCAAACCACCCCTACCCCCAAAAAGCATTGAAAAGAGATGTCACCCTTTTTTTTGGTGTGTTTTTTAAAATTGTGTGTGTGTGTGTGTGTGTGTGTGTGTGTGTGTGTGTGTGTGTGTGCTAATATTATTTTGAACAGAACTGAGGGAAGGTCTCAGTTCACTCTGGCTCATTTGACTCTTCATCTTATCACTCACCCTGAGCTCCAAATTGGTCATGGAAGGGAATTGGGTCTGACCAAGTCTAGGTTTTTCTTTTTCATATCTGGATAGTGTCCAAGAAAGGGAATCTCTTACCAACTAGACTTTATTATAATGCTGCAGAAATTAGTGGTGCAGTGTTGTGTGTGTGTATGCCTGTGGTGTATGCACATGTGTGCAGTGCAGGTGCATATGCCCTGTGCACATGTATGCAAAGGCCAGTAAAGACATCAGATGCTCTCTAGCTCTGCCACCTTATTTCCCTGGTTAGGCTCTAGAGGCAAGTGCCTTAACCTCTGAGCCATCTCTCTAGCCCCCCTGCTTGCTTTTTTTTAAAAAATCTTTATTATCAATTATTAGATATATTGTATGAGCAAACGTGATGGTGTCCCATTTCCCTCCTCTGTCCCCTACTCACTGGGGTCCCTCCTCGGTACACATACTGAATCTGTCCATAGGGTCAGGGGTTATAAACTGCACTAGAGGTAGCCAGTTCCCCCCCTTGTGTGTTGCTGAGGGGGACAATGTCTCTGAATATTCTCCCCCAACATGGCTCTTACAATCTTTCCACCCCCTTTTCTGCTCAGTTCCCTGAGTCATGGTGGGTTGAGTTTTAAGTCTGCTTTATTGTTGAGATCTTAAAGTGTCTTTGGACTTCTGCTTTGGGTTGTGCTGGGTATCGCTATTTATGAGCCACACCCCCACCTTCCCACAATGCACTGGAAAATCACTTCAAATATATTAAATCTTCCTTGAGCTCCATAGACCCTAATTTGACCTTTCAGGCAGACAAGAAATCTGCTCCCACAATGCAGCAGGACTTTCTTGTAGGTTTCATTTGGGCCATGTATGATAAACCAGGATGGGTGGCTTATCATCCTATGGATTGCTGGTGGAATTGGGTTGTCCCCGGCTCTCACTAACTTCTGAAAAATATAAAGTCTCCATTGGAGAGTGAGATCAGTATAGGTTAAATGAGACAAATATTGCTAGATTCTAATGGGCATAGCATCTCTGGTAGTGGGAATTTCCCTTGGGAGCCCAGATCTTGGTTCCTGTAAGATTTTGCCATGGATCCCAGTTCCAGTTAAGGGTTCCTTGTCAATGAGTAGACCTCTTAGCCAATCGTGAAGCCATTGATTACCCTCCTAGGTTTAACGCCACTATTGCACAGATGAGCATTTCTTGACTTGCTGGTCTCTTCCATGTAACAGAGGCTCAGCATTCTCATGACATCCGTCTGTATTGTATATATCAGTGGTCTCTGCTTTCTCCAAATATCATTGACAAGTTTCCCCTGATATCTCATGTAACGCCTTCCAGCACTACACATACTACCATCTTGGGAACTGGTTACCATTCTGGATCTAGCAGGATCTCTTGGTGCTGTTTGACAACACGCTGTGGTTTCTTCAGCAATAGGCCTTACCTTTGGTCTGGGGTGGGTATTCAAAAACTTTGATAAAAGCCTTTTGGGGACCTCGTGGGTCTCTTTGATCAACAGCTCAGTGTGAGAAGGAACCAATGATGGGACAGGGAGTTGGAGGGCTGAGAATTTTCCTTGGGCTAGTCCTTCCTCCCATTCTATTCATGGCTCCTCTTACCAGGTAGTACCCACAGCTTCCTCAGGAGCTTACTGTATGAAAGTAAGGATTTTATGGTATCGATTCATTCTTGGTTTAGTTATTGTATAAGTTCCCCCCATTTCTCCCCGCCCCAATACCTTCCATTCCCTTTTACAGTTTCTTGATTCACCGGTCTGGTTTGCTTAGAGTTTAAGCTTAACCTGGTAGGAAACACATGAGAGAGAATATACAGCATTTGTCCCTCTGTTCTTGTGTGAGTTTGCTAAGTATGATCTGCTCCAAGTCCATCCACTTTTCTCAAGGGGCCTTCTTAATAATGGCGATAGATCCAAATTAAAGTGATTTCTCTCCCAAAGCAATAGAAGATTCTTCATATCACCTCTGGAAGCTCAGTGCAGATTTTGAGGAGAACAAGTAAAATACAGAAAACCAATAAGAACACCACCCCATTTTCAAATTATGTCTCCTTGACCCGTCTTTTCTACTTGTTATAATAGTGCTCTGAATTTCTAAATAGTAAAGACCAAAGAAATAGAGTCTATATTTAGGAGCTTTATACCAAGAAATTTGCCTTGAAAACTGCTGTTCTGTGGTGTGAAAAGTTTATAGGGTTCCTGTCATATTCTTTTTTTAAAAAAAACAAGGTTTCTTATATCCTTAGATTTTGAACATTAAGACAAATAAATATGAAAAAAAAGACAAATAAATATGTGTATCCACATGCTGCTTTTTAGCAGTGGTGTAAGGATGATTTTAATTTTTCAATATTTTATTTATTGATTTGTAAGCAAAGGAATACAGACAAAGAAACAGAAAGTGATGAGTATGGATGTGCCAGGGCCTGTAGCCATTTTCTGCATCTGGCTTTTGAACCCAGGTTCTTAGGCACTGGAAGCAAGTTCCTTAACCGCTGAACCATATCTCCAGCCCTGAGATTTTTTTTTTAAGGGCTTTGTCATGATGTTGCTTTTCCCACTACAGATCTTTTGTAGTACTGTACTATTTTATTATTTATTTATTTTTGGTTTTTCAAGGTAGGGTCTCGCTCTAGTCCAGGCTGACCTGGAATCACTATGTAGTCTCAGCGTGGCCTTGAACTCACAGCGATCCTCCTACCTCTGCCTCCCAAGTGCTGGGATTAAAGGCATGTGCCACCATGCCCAGCTTCTATTTTATTTTTGATCTATTGACATGATGACATTTTTTACCTGTACCTGAGACCACCTGTCTTTCTAGCTATGACCTTGGTGTTGTGAACAGTATTTGCACTCATGTCTGTGCATCACCTATTTAAACAACATCATAGTGCTATTATACAGGAAATTGGATGAGAACATATATACAGCTTTTCCCCCTTTTCCCCCTTTTAAAATGTAACAAATACTTTTTATCTTCCCCCTTCCCCCTCCCCTCTTTTGGAAAGTGTCAGGAACCTAGGTAGTTTAGAGTGAGCAATTGACAGGATGAAGAGAGTGAGCCACACAGAGCTGGCTTCTTTGTGCTTTATCACAAGACATGCTGCAGGCCAGGCTGCTTAAGCACCCTTTTCACAAGAAAACCATGTGGAAGATCCAGCTGGCCAATTCAAGCAGTTCAGGAAACAGGACCACAGAGGTGACACTCTGTGTCCTGGCCATGAGGTTGGATACCTCATCTTGCTGAGAAGAGACACTGGACCTACATGGTGCAGCATGACTTTGTTGCTGCTTGGCTAACCTCAAAACCATAGTCAGCTAAGTCTCCTACACCTACCTTAGAAAAACATGGAGAGCACCTGTTCCGTGGAGAAGGTAAATTTGGAATAAGCTGACATCCACATAATTTCCTCTGATGGCTTTTTTAACAATGGACTTCTACGGACTATAGGAGATTCCTGGCATCAGCTGTTCCTATTCTGCTATGATTCTGCGGACTCTGGTGTCTCTAAGGGAACATATGCTGGAATCGCAGGGAACCTTTCTGGTTGGCATGGTTCTTCCAAGGTCATGATGTCATGAGCCAGTATAGCGGAGGTAGCACTGGAATGGCAGCTTCCACTCCCAGAAAGGCTGTCTTTCCACAAAAGCCATCTACAGAGATTAGAGATGGGAAAAAAAAAAGGAAGACAAGGTGGACAAGTTGCAGTTTGAAGAGGAAGACTTTCCTTTGAATCCAGAAGCTGGCAAACAGAATCAGCCATGTAGACTATTGGTACCCCTTCAGAAGTGTGCCAAGCAACTCTCCAAGATGCCAGTTATCAAAAAAGTTTCCAAAGAGGATCCTGCTGCCATCTTCTCTGCTGCATTCACCTCATCAGGATCTTGCGGTGAGCTCCTCGACCAGCGAGGAAGAATGACCACCACTCGAGGATTCTTCTCAAATCACACTTTAATGGAGAGCCTTTAGATTGAAGGGAGAGCGGGAAGCGAGGGGCCCCGAATGCTAAGAAGCAGCTGCTTTTATAGGGAAAAGGGACACGGATCGTCCCATGATTGGCTGACTCCTGCTTGCCACCTCCAGGCGCCACGGAATTGGCTAGGGACAGTTATATTCTCAAAGCATTGTCTAAGGTGGAGTTGTTTCCCGGCTCCCTGCAGTTTCCCCTTTTAGTTTATGTTGGCAACAGCATCTCATACCCAGAATAACAGCACTATGCCAGGCCACAAGTTTTTATCCATTCTGGTCCCCACCTCATGATGTGTTGACTGATTGAGGATGTATTACATGTGACAATTGTCTACACACCTTCCCATGTGCAATGGACTAGACAGTCCCAGGAGTGCAAAGGCTGTGTAGGACAACAGGGCTATTGTCCGCATACCTTCCTGCGTGCAATGGACTAACCAATCCAGCAGGTGCAAAGGCTATGTGAACATCATGCACTTTTTAGGGTAGAGAGCCATACCTGAGGGGAGGAGCCACACTCCAAAGTGGTCAGTGCTTGTGATATCACTACCTTGTCCCTTCTGGTTTGGGCACGCAGGTGACAGACCAACCATAGGCACAACACACATCCTCTCAGGCATCACGCCAGAAACATCCCTACCCCCACCCACTCCTTAAACAGGGAGAAAGTAGAAGCAATCCAGGGGGTCAGTCCATTTGCCAGGCTAAGGTCCATGCGCGTCGAGTTAATCAGGACCATCGCACGCCGGAGTTCTAGGGTAGCATCAAAGTCCTCTGACCAATTTCAACGAATAAAAATGGGGGATAAAGACACACTGGGGCAGGAGAGTAGCTAGAATTTTTCAAATGTTCCATCACCTTCAGTATGCCCCCAGTTCGATTTCCGGGGTGCCATTTAGCTGCAGCAGCGGCTTCTGTGGGGGCAGGGCGTCATTCTGGCTGCATAGATTTGGGAGCAGCTACTTCAAGTCCTGTCGTTTGTAAAGATAACTGCACTCTGGACCTTTAGAAGACATGGGAGGCAGCTTGCATCCTCAAAAGTCCCCACATTCCTGTAAAGAAGCACAAATATCTTGCTTTGCGGGTATCATCCGCAAGCGATTATTCATGTGGGGCAGGTCTCCCCAATGGAAAAGACATAGCCAAATCCTCTCCCAGGTCCTTGGCAACCTTGTGTGGGGGGTCTCACTCCTAAACTTATATAATCCCCCCCTCTCTTGAGGATACTGTTGGGAAATGGGGACGAAGAAATCTCTCTCTGGTCTTTTTCCTACTGAATAGGACACGAAGTTAAGGCAACTGGGGGTATCCCTCAGAGAGGGGAGGGTCCCTATCTAAGGCCCAAGAGAGAGACCCATTAGCCATATTACACATTGCCAAGATTTTGTCCTGTCTCACATTGTGAGGCAGGAGGTAGGGTGACTCCCCCAGACGTGGGGAGTTTTCCATATAGGGTGTCCAGTTCACCGTCAGGTTGCTCTCCACTGTGGAAACTCAGATCCATCCCCA